>PVJS01004324.1:0-69737 GCA_004027185.1 Glis glis
GCTACACCCCCAGCCCTTTTTTTATACTTTATTTTGAAACCGGGTCTCACGAAGTTGCGGAGGGCCTCACTAGGTAGAAAGAGAGAAAGACAGGGAGAGAGAGAGCTGAGGCTGGCCACGAACCCAGATCCTCCGGTCTCCACCTCCCAAAGTACTGGGATTACAAGTGTGCGCCACCACGCCTGGCTTCTTTTTCATATTCTAATAGGCTAAACCTACAACTGTCAATCTTGACCCTGCTTGTAAGAGCAATACAGTACCTATCCTTCTTTCTACCAAACCATACCAGGTATCCATATTATTAAAAACAAAGACCAAAAGTTGTAAGAAACACAATATTAGGCAAACTTTCTTCAAGAAGTCTGCTTGTGACTTCAGAATTTCAATTTATTCAGGTTTAAAAGTGGTACTAATTATATTTCCTCTACTAGGACAACAGATGTAAAATTATTTTAATAAAAAAGGTAGAGTATAAAAATTCGATATGGCTGTTTTTGTTATTAGAGAACAAATATATATGGTAAAATTCATTTATGGTGAAATTAATCTAAGTTTATAGCACTCTCAGTAAGAGAATTCAGAGATATCATTAAACAATTAAGAGAAGGTAGATTTCAACTAATCATAAGGAGGAGTTTTTAAACCATTAGGACTATCTAAAAAGAAATAAGCTTATTGAGATGCAGTGAGATTCACACTGAATTAAATGTTCACACAAAAACTAGGTGACTACTTCTAAGAGATTCATGCAAGAAACATCAATATTTCAACTTTTAAGCCTATTACAACTCTGAGAATCAACTATTCTCTTGAGAAGACTAAGAGAAGACAAATAGAGGATTAAAAGAAATAAGTAAATAACTGAGAACTTTTCTTTCTGGTCAATGTGAAGTAACTGATGCTGAACTTTTCTTCCCACTGTAAAAGCTACAAAGCTAGAAAAATATATTAAAAAGTGGCTCACTGGTATTAGATATGAGACAGAGCAGGAGGAGTGTGTTGCCTGAGACAAAGAAGTAAAAAGGTGAGCCTTGTGATTATCCTAACTTTCCACCTGGAAACACTTTGTGAGCCACAGAGGCATAAAATACAGGGGGTTTGAGAGATCTGGGTAGGTTAAGGGAGGGGTATGTTACATGAATTCAGGAAACTTGCTCAGTCAAATTAGGTAGGACTGAGGTGGCTAGAATTTATGAAACACAGTATAAAAGAGAAGGATCTGTGTAGAAGTTTAAAAGAACTGCAGATATCTGCATGTGGGCTTCATTTTTTTCTGTTTGTTCAATTTTGAGTTTTTGTTTTGTTCTTGCTTTTTACAGTTGTAGAAAGGGTTCAACCTTCAGAGAAAAATGAATGGAAGTGGTGGAGGGACTTAAGGTGTAAAACTCCTGGAGCTTTCAAAGGATTGGAGACATTCAAGTTCTGATTAATCAGAATGAAGAATTCATATTGAACACACAGACTTATACTAGACAACCCACATAGAAAATATAGTAGTTTTAAACTAGCCCTAGAGTCAAAAGCAACTCTATCTCCAAATTCAAAATTCTTAAAAGAAAATGACTCAAAAAGATCAATGTATTGTGTGAGTAACTTAACTGTCTGGAAGGAAAAAGTTTAGCACTCCTTATAAAAATACTGCGTATCACTGTTAAAACTTAGAAGCAATCAGGATATATTTCAATAGCTTGGTGGATAAACAAACTATGGTGCATCCACACAACAGAATATTATTCAGTGCTAAATAGAAATAAGCATAAAAGACACAGAAGAACCTTAAATGCATATCATTAAGTAAAGAAACCAATCTGTGAAGTTTACATACTGTATAATCCCAACTCTATGACATTCTGGAAAATGGAAATCTATAGAGATAATACAAAGGTCAGTGGTGGCCAAGCACTAGCAAGGATGGATGAATAGGTAGACTACAGAGCATTTTTGAAGTAGCGAAGCTACTCTGTTTGATGCGAGAATGGTGAAATAGTCTGTTATACATTTGCCTAAACCCAAAGAACTTACAACACCAAGATTGAACCCTAAGGCAAACCATGGACTTTGAGCAACAATGATGTTTCAGTGTAGGTTCATTGGTTGTGATAAGGATACCATGTGGGTGGTGGACCTTGATAAAGGTGGAGACTATGTATTTGTGAGGGAAGGGGGTGAGAGGAAGGATCTGTACCTTCCTCTCTCTTTACCTACAACCCTAACATTGCTCTAAATGATGAATTCTTTAAAGTCATTCAGCAAAACAAAAAAGAAATTCAGCAAACAAAAAAGAAACTTTACAAAAATTCAGCATTTATGACATAAGTTGACCATGTATGACATCCAATGAAAAATGACTCTCTTGTTAAGAGCAGGAATATGTAACATAAACTGGAGGAAGATCAATAAATAGAAATGAATCCAAAGATGAATGCCATGATTTAATTAGCACATAAGGATTTTAAAACAGCTACTAGAAATCCATTCAGTATGCTCAAGGACATAATGAATAGTGTGGACACAATGATGAGGGAAACAATTCAAGATATAAAAAGAACAAAATGTGAATTGTGGGGATGAAAACCATAATATCAGAAAAAAAGATCAAGGGATGAGATTAATAACATTAAATTTAGAAGGAAAAAGTGTTATCAAGTACTTTGATATATTTATCAAAGTGTATAATTTAGAAACTATCCAAATTTAAGCAAAGTATCTTTGACAGTTCATGCTGCTAAGTAACAAAATAATAGACTCAGTCATTTATAAGCAACAGAAATTTATTTTTTTTAATTTTGGGGGCTGAGAAATTTAAGATGGAAGAGCTGGCAGGGTGGGTGTCTGGTGAGGGCTGCTCTCTGCTTCAAGATGGTACATTGATTGATACTGAGTCCTCTAGAAGAGACAAGAGGTTGTGTCTTTAGATGGTACATAGGAGATGAGCAAAGGGCTGAGTAGCTCTCTAGCACCTCTTCTGTAGGGTATTAATCCTATTCATGAGGCAGGAGCCTTTATGCCCTAATCATGTCTGAAAAGTGCTGACCTCTTAACACCACTACAATGGGGATTAAGATGGAGATTTGGGGAGGTACACATGCAAATCATAACAGACAGAAAGATAGAAAGAGAGAGACACACATAGAGGGGGAGAGAGAGAGAGAGAGAGAAAGAGAGAAAGAGAGAGAGAGAGAGAGAAAGAGAGAGAGAGATCCTGAGATCCTGAAAAATGGACAGTGACAAAGAGCTGTCGGGTGACATAAAGTGAAGTAACATACCACTCTTCAAATGAGAAAAGAGAAATGTGCAGAAAAATATTTCAGAGCCGGGCGTGGTGGTGCATACTTGTAATCCCAGTACTTGAGAGGCTGAGACCGGAGGATCCAGGTTCGCCACCAGCCTCAGCTACTTAGTGAGGCCTCTGCAACTTCGTGAGACCTGGTTTCAAAATAAAGTGTAAAAAATAGGGCTGGGGATGTAGCTCGGAGGTAGAAAGACCCCTGGGTTCGATCCCCAGCACCGCAAAAAAAAAAAAAGAAAAATATTTCAGAAAAGGAATGGCTGAAAGTTCAAAATGTGATGAAAACTATAAGGTGATGTATCCAAGGTACTCCACAAAAGTGAAGACGGCTAAACACAAAGAAAACCACACAAAGGTATATAATAATCAAAATTCTGAAAGCCATAGATAAAGTATTTTAAAATCAACCAGAAGGGGAGAGAAGATATGCTACCTACAGAATAACAAACAAGAGTGCCCTTAGACTTTTGTCTGAAGATATGTAATACAGATCATAATAAAACAAGTCTTTGAAGTGGTGTGTGTGTGTGCGTGTGTGTGTGTATGTGTGCAGAAAGAGAGAATTCAATACCCAGTGAAGACATTTTTTAAAATAAAGGTAAGACGCTTTTTCAAGTAACAAAAGCTGAGATTATTTTGTCATCAGCAAATTTGATCTAAAAGAAATATTAAAGAAGCTTTCTAGACAGATGGAAAATTATATGACAAAATATGGGTCCACACAAAAGAAGGAAGCTCACCAGAAATAGAAAATAAATAAATATTAAAAACAATCAAACTTGGGTTTTGTTTTTTGGTAATGGTAGAGTATCTCATATAAGATTGAATGACCAGATGATAATGGTGAAATATACTGGAAAAAAAAAAGAACAATATCAAGACACCTGAAGGCAGCCAAAAACAAACAGAAACTGGAGAGGATTTTGTCTCTCAAAAGGAAAAAAAAAACTCTTAAAAGCCAGAGGAAAAATGAGACATTACATAAAAGGAATAATAATAATAATAATAAAAGCTGACATTTCATCAAACATAAAGAAAGTTAAAAGATAATGAAATGACATCTTAAAATACCAAGACCAAAACAAAAACATAAAAAACACTGTCAACCTACATCCTGCATATAACAAAACCATATTTTAAAAAACGAAGCCATTTTCGAATGAACAAAAAAATCTTTTAGGAGATGCACACTGCTGCAAGAAGTACTGAAATTCTTCAAACTTAAGAAATAGAAAGCCATCTGGAAATTTGGACCTACAAAAGAAAAGAGCAGCACTAAAAATAATAAACATGTAAAGCAATGTAAAAGTATTTCCTTCCTTTTACAGTCAATAGCCCGAAGTGAAAATAAAGCGTGACAATAGAAAAGTATTG
This sequence comes from Glis glis, assembly GCA_004027185.1. Lineage (NCBI taxonomy): Eukaryota > Metazoa > Chordata > Mammalia > Rodentia > Gliridae > Glis > Glis glis. The sequence goes on from PVJS01004324.1 coordinate 4,664, forward strand.
AAAAGGTCATAAATAGAATTATTCTGCTATATGGTTATTAAAATATGGGTAATGTCACATATAATCAACTTAAGTTTTACTGTGTTAATTTAAAATGCATATTATAATATCCAAAGTAACCAAGATGCATTTACATATATTTAAAAAATACATAGTGGTTTCCAAGGGCTGGGGGTGAGGGCAGACTTGTTTTCTAGACATAAAGTTTCAGATCAAATGAACAAAAATGTTCTAGAGATGGATGGTTGTGATGGATACACAACAGTATAAGTGTACTTGATACCACTGACCTATACACTTAAAAGTGGTTAAGTTGTGTTGTATGCAACATACACAAACACACACACACACACTCACACACACACACATACACACTTAGAAATGGAAAGAAGAGGGTAAAACAAAACTGCACAGCAAAATGGAAAATTTAAACATGAGCCTGGTAATTTAATTTTATAGCTATATGCTGTTAACAAGACATAGTTTATGTATGATGACATAGATTGAAAAGAGTGAATAGAAAATATATTTATGCAAAAATAAGCATATGAATACTGATGTAGCTATGCTAATAAAAGAATAAAATAAAATTCAAGACAGAAAGTATTATCAAAATAAAAAGTAGATGGCTTTACCAGACTAGGCATTCACTAATCACAAACCTTTAATGTGCATGCAATTAGTAACAGAACTTCAGTACCTATTAAGAAAAATTTAACAGAAGTATGGTAGAAATACACCAAAGCATAGTTATATTAGAGATTTCAATCCTTCTATTCCAATTGTTGATAGAAAAAGTTGACAAAAATGAACAAAAAATTAAAAAAATAATTGGATGTTATGAACCAATCTAACAACACTCACCCAATGACCTCAGGAGACACGTTTTCCTCTTGTGCACGCCGAACAGTCACTACAACAGAAGTGTCTGGGATTGTTGAAAGACTGATTTTTCCAGCTCATAATAGAATTAAATCGTTAACAAAATTCAATAAGATAGCGGGAAAATTCATGAATAACTCTGAATTTAGAAACTCATGTCTAAATACCTACGTGTCAAAGAAGAACACTCGAGAAAAACAGAAAATACTTTCTATGAGTGGTAACAAAAACACAATATATCAAAAGTTGTGGGACAAGCCCAACATTGTGGTGCACACCTGTAATCTCAGTACTTGGGAGACTGAGACAGGAGGATCTTAGGTTTGAGGCCAGGCTCAGCAATTTAGTGAGACCCTTGGCAACTTAGTGAGACCATGTTTCAAAATAAAATATAAAAAAGGGCTGGGATGTAACTTGTAGGTAGAATGTCCCTGGGTTCCATCTCCAGCACCAAAAATAAATAAATAAATAAATAAATAGTTGTGGGACATAGCTAAAGCAATCCTTAAATATCACTACTACAAAGGAAAAAAAACTTTAAACAAATTACCTAATTTTCCACCTTTATAAGGTAGAATAAAAATCGAATTAACCTGAAAGTAAGTAGAAGACAGTAAATATTACACATAAAAGGGAAGTCAATAAACCAGAGAACAAACTATGAATCCCATAAAACCTAAATTTCATTCTCTGAAAAAGAATAATAAAATTGAAAAGCCCTAGCTAGACTAAGTACAAAAAAAGGTAGAGGAAACATAAATGTTCACATGATGAATTATAGAGAATATTCAGTATAAATCCTAAAATAAAGGATGATAAAGAGAAGTCTCATGAGTAACCTGAGGCCAGTTTAACAAATCTATCAAGACTTCCAAAATTAACATGGGAACAATTAAATATAAACTATTTTTTCTTTATAGAAATGCATTTTTGTCTTTTTACTTATACAAAAAAAACCAATTAACTAAAATTAATGCCACAAAGCAAATGCCATGTACAGATGGGTTCATTAATTATCAATCATTATTGAGAAATAGTAGTAATCTTACATAAATTATTCCTAAAATAGCAAAGAACTGCTTTATGGTATTCTAAACTTAATAGAAAAATAGACATTAAATAAATAGATACATAAATTTCAAACTTTTATCTTTTATCTTTATATCTATAGAACTTTTATCTTTATATCTATATATCTATAGATATAAAAGTACTTATCAAAATATTATCAAAGCTAGCTAGTTAAGTTATTATCAAAGTTAGCTAGTTAAGTTATCAAAGCTAGCTAGTTAAGTATGAAAAGGAAAAGATATAACTAAGTGCGTTTTTTCCAAAGAATGTAAGTTTCGTTCAATGTTTAAAAAAATCAATCAATGTGACATCATGTTTGTTTTTTAAGTACAAGAAGCAAAAATAAAAATCAACAATAATATAACTCCAGCAACATATATTTATCTCATTTAATGCAGGAAAATAATTTGAAAAATTTTAACACAAACCACATTCACCAAAATAGAAGTGGAAAGCAAACTTTCCAATTTTAAAGAGGGCACAGATTTAAAAAATAATAGTAATAAAGATCTAAACTGGGCATGGTGGCCCATACCTGTAATCCCAGACTGAGATGGGAAGCTGAGACAGGATGATCACAGATTTGAGGTCAGCCTCAGCAACTCAGCAAGGCCCTCAGCAACTTAGTGAGACCCTGTTTCAAACTAGAAAATAAAATAGGTGTGGGGGCAGGTGTAGCTCAGAGGTAGAATGCCCTTGGGTTCAATCCCTAGCACCACAAAAACAAATGAACAACAGCAACAAAAACCCGAAGAACTAGCATCATACCTAATGGTGAAATATTGAACACATACTTCCTGAGGCTGGGGCTAATTGTGAAATGTCTGCTTTTAACGCTTCTATTTAAATTCACACTGGAGTGCCTATGAAATGCTTTAAGGCACTGAAAAGAAAGAAAAGGCACCAAATCTAGAAAGAAAAGTCTTTTTATTTAGAAAGGACATGATATTAACATAAAATCTTGAGGAATTCATAAGTTCATAGAATTAATAAGTAAATTAGACAATTCTGCCCGATACAAGTTCAGTACACAAAATAATGTATTCCCAGATATTAGCAACAAATAATTGGTGAAGCACATTTTAAAATAGTACTTATAACTAGCATCGAAATATAAAATTATTAGGAAAAAGAATGAAACTGTATAAGATCTCCTCATTGAAAACCAAAACCAAAACACACTGCAGAAAGAACCTAATCAATGAATGGGTACGATGATCATTCATTAATTAATTCTTTTTTATATTTTTATTGGTGCAATGTAATTATATGTCATAGTGAAATTCAAAGTGATACAAACATACATGCACACATCAATTGATGCACTTTCCTCCATCATTAATTTAAAGATTTAATGTTCTTGAGACATATGTTCTCCCTAAATAGTCCTATGTAGATTTAATGCCATAGCAATCAAATTTCTAGCAGTCTTTCATTGTGGAAATTGACAAGTTCATTCTAAAAATTATAAAGCAAGGACCTAAAATAGTCAATATAATCTTAACAGATTTTGAGAACTTACAGTAATTGATTTTAAGATTCACTATAAGTCTAGATGCTTTTCTATTTGTAATAGATAACTAAATTGATAGAACAAGAGGGAAGTCTAAAGCAAATCTACATATATTTGGTCAACTTTTTTTTTTTCAGAAAGTTTAAGCATCAAAGATACTTAACTAGTTCAATTGGAAAATATGGTTTCTTCAAAAATAGGATTCAGACAATACTATATCCATGGGGGGGAATGAGCCTTGCCCACTAGCTCACATAACACAAAAAATTAATTTGAGATAGATCTTGTTTAAACATCAAAGTTAAAACTATAAAACTTCTAGAATACAAGGAGAGATCTTATCTTCATGATCTTGGATAAGTAAAATTTCCCTGGACATCAGAAACATTAATCATAAAAAGATACAGTAAATTTCATTAAATTAAATTAAAAGACATCATTTTAACAAATAAAAATGGGAGTGACAAACTGGTAGTAATTATTCACTGTTAAAGGTTTGTATCTCAAATATGAAAGAATTCCTATAGCTCAATAATAAGAAATAAGTACAAACCAATAAAATGAGCAAAGTATTTCATCCTTTACAAAAAAATAAACTGAAAGATACATTTAACCACACCACTGAAATAATATTACATACCAATGAGAATTGCTAAACTCAAAATGACCAGCATCACCAAATATAGGTGGCAAAGTAGACTTACCAGACTTCTAATTAATGGTAGATGGGAGTGTAAAACAACTTTTGCCACATTGAAAACAATTTTGCATTTTCTTATATAAACATACACTTATGTAGCTTCTCCTTCACTTGGCATCTACCAAGACAGATAAAAATATGAATCTAAAAACTATTTGAATAAGCATATCCATAGCACTATTATTCATAAGAGCAAAAGACTCATGACAATCTAAATGTGTATCAATAAAAATTACACTTTGTAAGCTATTCATATGGTAGAATATTATGCAACAATATAAGAGAACAAACCACTGATGCATGCAAACTTAGCATTATACTAAATTTAAAAAATATGCCAGATGATATAATTTTGTTGTTCTTATGGCTGAGTAAAATTCCATTGCATACATATGCCAGCTTTTTTTATCCATTTACATAATTTGCAGGGAAATGGATGGAATTAGAGAATATTATGCTAAGTGAAATCAACCGATCTCAGAAAGTCAAGGGTTGATTATTTTCTTCCATGTATGGAAACTAAAGAGAAACTAGGAAACAAAAGGAACTTTAAGTAATTGAGGAGAGAGACCAGTAGAATAGCGGAAGGGGATAGGGGGAGAGAATTGGGAAGGGGAAAAGGATGAACTGACGAAAGAAACAATTCAAATTAGTGATGCTTATGTATGAAGATGTCACTACCAATCTCACTAATACCAATAGTGAGATTCACATGGGGAGGGGTGGGTAGTGGGGTGGAACTTGAAGGGAAACACACGAAGACCTGTGTGCATGTTGGTCTTCATGACTTTGAATCTCACTATGATGTATAATTACAAGGCACCAATAAAAGTTTACCAAAAACATGCCAGATACCAAACAGTATATATAGCATGATACCATATGCTAAGAAGTGAATGAACAGGCAAAACTTTTTTATGGTGAAACAAATCCATTGTGTGTGTTGGGTGTGGGGTGACTTTCTAAGGTAAGAGAGAACTTTCTGGGGTGATAGGAATCATTTACAGCTTGATTGGAGTGGAGGCAACAAAGTAGTACATTTTTGTCAAAATCCACTGCATTGCATATTTCTTCATTTTAGATACAATTTATGTCAGTTATGAAAAGGAACAAAATAGCCGGGCGTGGTGGTGCACGCTTGTAATCCCAGTACTTTGGGAGGCGGAGACCGGAGGATCCAGGTTCGCGGCCAGCCTCAGCTCTCTCTCTCTCTCTCTCTCTCTCTCTCCCTCTCTCTCTCCCTAGTAAGGCCTTCCGCAACTTCGTGAGACCAAGTTTCAAAATAAAGTATAAAAAATAGGGCCAGGGGTGTAGCGCGGAGGTAGAACGCCCCTGTGTTCAATCCCCGGTACTGCAAAAAAAAAAAAAAAAAAAGGAACAAAATGTGTTTTTTTTAAGGAGAACAGAGGTCAAAATTATATTTCCCATAGGCCTCTCTACACCCTCCTAAAAAAAATAGTGTAATAGATTCTGCCATCGTTAGCAGGTTAGGAAATATCCACCCTGAATAATCATTTCTGATTTGCAAAATTGTGATATTTCAATTGATTCCAAATTCAATTTAAGGCATGCTGCTTGATACGATACTGCCTGCTGTTTTGAATACACTAGATATAGGACTTTTGAGAACATACATCGCGTCTGACTGCAGGTATGGTATTTGCTGGATAATCAGGATTTTTAACTTTTATTTTGTTAGGTGTGATAATGGTTTTCAGGACTTTAGAAAGATGTTCTTGTTATAGCAAAGCTGGAGGCATCCAAAATACACTGCAGAGCCGTAGTAACAAAATCAGCATGGTACTTGCATAAAAGCAGACCTGTCCATGATTGGAGTAGAAGATAGGACATAGAGACAAACCCACACAGCTACAGCCATTTGATCGCTGACAAATGTGCCAAAAATATACATTGGGGGAAAAACAACCTGTTAAACAAATGGTGCTGGGGAAACTGAATACCCATATATAGAAGATTAAAACTAGATCCCTATCTCTTCTACTCAAAATGGATCAGAGACCCAAATGTAAGTCCTGAACCTTTGAAGCTGCTAGAAGAAACAGGGTAAATATCTCAAGACAGGCACAGGCAATGCATTTCTGAATAGAATTTCAGTAGGTTAAGAAATAATAGCAAGAACCGACAAAGGGAACTACATCGTATTAAAAAAAGCTTCTGCACATCAAAGGAAACAACAGTAAAGAGTCTACAGAATATGAGAAAACTCTTGCCAGCTATTCTTCTAACAAAAGATTATTATCCAGAATATATAAAGAACTCTAACAACTTAACACCAATAAAGAAAATAACTCAACTAATGAGTAGGCAAATGAACTGAACAGATACCTCTCGAGAGAATTATGCATGGTCAATAATTATATGAAATACCTTCACATCTTTAGCCATCAGAGAAATGCAAAACTACATTGAGATTCCATTTCACCTCAGTCAGAAAGACTGTCATCAAGAATACTAAAAACAGTAAGTGTTAGCGAGATTGCAGGGGAAAAGGAACCCTTACACACTGTTGGTGGGAATGCAAACCAGTATAACCACTATGGAAATGAGTATGGATGTTCCTCAAAACACTAAAATAGAACTACCATATGATCCAGCTATAACACTCTTCAGTATACACTGGAAGGAATTACAGTTAGCACACTATAGAGATACCTGCATGCCCATGTTAATTCCACCACAATTCACAAAAGCTAATATATGGAATTAGCCTAGGTGCCTGTTGACAGATGAATGGATAAAGAAAATATGGTGCATAAATATATATCATATATATACATATGATATATATATATGCATATATATATATGCACAGTGGATGGAGTATTTTTCAGCCATAAAGAAGAATAAAATCATGTCATTTGCCAGAAAACAGATGAAACTAGGGATCATAACGTTAAGCAAAATAAGCCAGACACAGAAATGCAAATGTCTCATGCTTTCCCAGATGTGTGGAATCTAGGAAATAAAAAATAAAGATGACATGAAAGTATCAGGAAGACTATTAGAGGGGAGGATACAGGAGGGTAACGGGAGTAGAAATGATAAAAGTATGTTGTTTGCATGCATGAGTTTGTTCTGTATAATTAAAATGCACAAATAAAAAAGAAAATGTGTTCTTATTATTTAAAATGTAAAGTCAGGTATGGTTGCTCACTCCTGTAATCTCAGTACTTGGAAGGCTGAGACAGGAGGACAATAGATCCAAGGCCAGTCTCAGCAATTTAAGGCCGTCAGCAACGTAGTGAAACCCTGTTTCAAAAATAAAAAACAAAATAGATCTGGGGGTGCAGCTCAGAGGTAGAATGATCCTGGATTTAATCTCCAGTACCAAAAAATAAATAATAAAAATAAAATGTATATAAAATAGCAAAGGTAAAATGAATAATTTTATCTTTAGCATAGTTAAGCAATATTCAGATAAATTAAACACATCAAAATGTTAAAACTACCAAATTTGGAAGATAATTAAATGGGTATTATTTGTCCTGTCCTATCAGTTTTCTATAGATACAATGAAAACTAATTTAAAAAAATTAAAAATGCCTGTTCTGTCTAGGACCCTATTCTATTAATTATTGGATGGTCTTTAGATGTTTAGATACTAGCTTGAGGAAACAATTTCTTTCAAAATTCGAAGTATCAGAAATTTTTTCTCCTTGGAAAGGAATTTTTCAGTTCCCATTTCCTTTATTATGTACCTTTCTAGGTTTCTCTTTTTACTGTCACCTCCAAGAAGTTCGCAGCTAGGTATTAAACATCACTTCAGCACCCTTATTTACCACACTATTCTTCATGGCAACAAATACTGGAATCATACAGAAGTTTCTGAATTATTATTTCCCAATAACTCTGTTGTGTTCTCAGCAGAGGAATGTTCTTTCTATGACAGGGCAATATGTATCATTGGAAAAATAATTCCCAGTTGACTGTAGTATGTTATCTCCATTTCCTCCTTGGCTCCTGGTCAAGAACTTGGCTAGTCTTGTTATCTATGTTCTGTGCCTCTATCTTTTATTTACTGATTCTTATATTTATTTTCTTCCGAAATCTATTTTTTATTAAGTGTAGCTTCCCACTGAAAGTAGCTCAAATTCTCTTTTTCAAATGAGTGGAGTAATAAAGGTATACATGAATAATTGATTCTGTGAGCCAATGGATTAATAATCCAGCCTATGATTCTTCTCCTATCCCTTGCTGTGTTCTACAAGAAACATAGTCGATCTTATTTATGCAAAATGAAGAATTTTGACCAGCATAGTCAACAGATCCTTGTACATGAAAAGACAACCACTATTCCAAATTCGCTTTGTTTTGAGCCACAAATGCCAATATTGGGTTTTGAAAAATAATTTTTCCCAGACAATTTAACACTTTGTCTGTCCCGGGTTTCTTTTTTTATTACTTTCCCTAGTTTCTGATGAAACATTCCCTGGTTTCTGCTGCAATAAGAGCGATTTTCCTCACCTTGGTTTCTGGGCTCATATGAAGAGTTCATCTTATTCTTCTTTCTCCCTTAGGGTGCATGATGGTAATCAGAGTACAGGAAGCTGGCTGATGCTAGGGGCACTTTTATTACTAATCAGTGTTCAAGCCAAGAAGCTTCAGGCTGACCACTGCCCTGTGTCCCGCTGTGCTGACCATCCCTTTCAAAGGCAGCAGCAGTACCATCGCCAGTTCTCTAGAACAATCAAGAAATCATTGGGCTACTTTTCTTTTAGTTGTATTTGAAAATGTACTAGACATGGAGATATAGGCAGGTGAATAACAACTTTAGTCTTATAAGAACTTCAGTAGTTTACTTTTTGCACTGCTTCCTCAATAATAATCCTTGAGATAACTGAAATTCACCTTGCAGTATACAAAGAACAAACATGATTTGGGAGTGTCAAGAGAGTGATGTCACTCTGTGTAATGGAGAAAACCAGGGATCCATATCCTTGATGAATAAATGTGTACCATGATCATTGCATTAGATAAAGATGGTCCAAGATTCTGTCAAGATCTTCCCACAGGAGCCCGTGAAGAGTAGCAATGGAGAGACTGGTTTTGAAGTCAGTCTTCAAAATCTAAATTCTGATTCTGTCACCAGGGACATTGTAAAGGTAGCTTTTCCTCTATGAGTACCAAGTTCCTCATGTTTTATAAGTGAAAAATTGTGCCTAAGATAATGCATGAAAAAAATGCTTAGCCTGGTGTTGAGTATGTTTGTATTAAAAGGACCTACCAAATAGTAAGAGTAAAAATGATATTAACAATAATAATTAAAGCAATTAATAAGCACCATTTTGGTCATATTCAAGGTTCAAAGATGAATGACACATTGGCTCTGTCTGCATAGAACACCGGTCCAACTGCAGATAGAAAAGCATGTGATATCTGCCTTCTAAGATAGTCATAGATTAAATGAGATAATGCATGAGAAATCTCAGCACAGTGCCTGTCAGATACTCCTGTGATACATAAATATGACACATGTTGGAAAATGCTAATTTCAAGTAGATATTTAAATGATGTCATTTGGGAAATAGCAGGGTAAACAATAACTTCCCATTTAAAGGACTAATGGGTTGAGTGGTATACAGTAAGCCAAGTGGAGGAAGACATAAAGGAAATAGACTTTATATTTAGAGATGCAGATTGTAGAGAGTTCGTGTTGCTGTGCTGAGCATCATGAGTGTACAAGAGTCATTTTCATGACAAAAACTAAAGACAGGGCCCCTACACCTAACAACATCATTCCTTTATTATATGCACAGACATTTTAAGTTCACATGGCTCTTTCACATGCATTTCCTATGAAATACTCACATGTTGGGAAAGTTTGTTATTCCTATTTTCACATTAAAAAAAACTAAGGAGTGTGACTTTGAGGATTTTTCCCAAGTTTACCAAACTCAAAAGTGACTGAGCCATGCTTTTGCCTTTGAGTGTATCAGGCTGCCTCCCTCAGGGGTGGTCACTAGAAACAACAGTCAACATTGGTATTAATCTTGCAGCAATAGCAAGATGCCAGCACACAATGGTACCTCCAAAATAAAATAGTAATTCATCCATGGACTTTCCGTTTATGTGCTACCCGGAACTACAAGCAATACAGAGGATGAAAACAGTAAATTGAAGGCAAATTCCATAGTTCTTTCCAGGCATTTGCAAATGTCTGCACATTGAGAATGAATAGTAAATTTCCTGTTCTCTGTTAGCAATAGGGAGCATTGGCATTGAGTGGTCAACACTCCATTTCACCTTGAAATCAACCTTCATTTGTATTTACAGTCAACTTTCATTCCTCTTGTGTTTAGAGTTAACCTGTGGACAAATATCTATGGGCACTTTTTGCAAGGAGTTATTCCTTTATTAACCATAAGATTGTATTCCATGTTCTTTAATGGCCCTTCTTTTGTGCTGGTGACATTCTAAGTCTTTTTCCTTCAAGTATGATTAACTTTTCCAACCCAGGATACCATTTTTTAATGACTGAATTGAGATTTCTTTGCATTTTGAAGGATTCGTTCAAAATACCATGCCTTGTACTATGATAAACGGAAGGCATTTCCAGATTTTCTATAAATTCCTAAGAATTTAAATCATGAAATGTGGCAGATATATATTCTCATGGCCATTAGAATACTATGATAAAAGCTAGTGTGGTGGTACATGCCTGTAATCCCAGTACTTGGAAAGCAGAAACAGAAGAATTGTAGGTTCAAGGCCAGCCTCAGCAACTTATTGAGACTTTCAGTAACTTAGTGAGACCCTATTTCAAATTAAAAAATAAAATAGGTCTGGGGGTGTAGTTGAGAGGTAGAATGTCCCTTGGTATAATCCGTAGTACCAAAAAAAAATGTGTTACATATTGTCACTTTCCTTGTCATCCTGGACTTGTGGAATCTGGCCCACCCCAAATTGTCACAAATAATAACAACCTCACGTTCAAATTCTTTACCAAGGGCCACTGACCCAAGGTATTTGTTTTCCAATATTAATATTTAATTATTTTACAAAAAAGTTTAGTCACCTTTACTTTGACCCTATATCATGATGATGCCTGTCCTCAAAGTCTCACTTTCCCCCAAAAAAATTATTTTAAGGACATTTCTTTAAAAAATAAGAGTTCCCTTCCTTGGGAGAAATTCTGTACCAAATTTTAAAGTTATTAACATTTCCTTTTACTACAAATTCATTTGAAATTTAACGAGAAGCATGAACCCTGACAGCTGGTTGTTGAACAAATAGAACTTCCCATGAATACTTTCCATGGTAATCAGTGTTCTTCTACAGCATCAATTTTAATGGCCAAGCAGCATTTAAACAGCATTTCAACATATGTATATGCTACAATTTATTTAACTGATCCTCAATTTTTGGACAATTCTATTGTTCTTCAAAACCAATGCAATCTTGAGATTTTACCTCTCTTCAAAAGCACTTGCCAATTTGCTATTAGAAAAATGACATTTTAGTGTATTACATATATCTGTTATATATAATAAGTATTTATTTTTGTGTATCAGTAAAGATAAATACTTTTGGAGTTAATTGAACATTCCATTTTTTCTTCATCGCATCAGATAATCTTCTTAGCTTTGATTTAAAAAATATAGAATATGTAATATGTACTAAGTATCTCCACTTCTCTCCCACATCATGACTGAAATATCTGAACCAATACTTTACTTAACTGCTGCAGTTGCCTTCCAACTGGGCTCCCCAAATCCACACTTGTCTTCCTGCAAGGCAGTCTCTTCTTAAATCACAAATCTGATAATGCCTTGCTCCTGTTTAATATGGTTAAATGACTTTCCTTTCCACTGATTGCACAATTGGAGCTCCTTACATAGCCTTCATGGTTCTACATGACCTGCCCTCTACCCAACTCTCTTATCTCTGGCATTATCTTGTATAGCTCTAGATTTCTGTCAGTGTCCTTCAGCCATATCAGCTATTTTTCTGTGTAAAGAAAAGAATTAAGCTCCTTCCTTTATACTTGCTTTCCTCTCCATCTGGATTATGCTTTCCACCCCTATTTCCATTTCTTCATGTGGTGGACTCTGTCTCATCCCTCAGGTCTCTTCTCAAATACTGCATTCTCATAGAGGTATTTCTCTGACCACCTATCTTATTAACCTTGTCCACATCTTGAGAATCAGCAGCATAAGCAGAGGCACTGAGACATACACCTGGAGTTACCTTGTGATTTCTTTGTTTGGTGAACAAGGGAGGAGTCCTGAAAGATTGGCCAGAGCAACTGGTCAGAGGCCAGGAGGTATCATAAGACCTTATAGTAAACTGTCCTGTATTTTATACTATAAGAAGCTACATATCCTTTGGATAGTTTAATTCAATAATCATTTATTCATTCATTAATCATTTCTTAAAGGTCTATTCTATCCAGTCACTGATAGATACTAGGAATGCAAAGTTTATTGAAAGATTATTTTTTGCCTTTCATGGCTTGCAGTCATTATTTAACCTCCTCCCTAAATCTCAATAGTAGGTCAGCAGAGTAAATATAATAATCCTAAACCACGTGTTTTCCTTACCCTTAATATGCTGTGATCCATAAAGGATACACAATAGCTCCTCTCTATTCACATCTTTGCATCCCTATGGTTTAATTTACCCAAAGCAAACCATTATCTAAAAATATCAAATGGAAAATTCTTTGAATAAGCAGTTCATAAGCTTCAAATTGTACAGCATCCTGTGTAGAGTGATGAAATCTACTACAGTTCTGCCCTGTCCCACTTAGGAGATCAAGCATCCCTTTGTCCAATGGATTCACACTGTATATGCTGCCTCCCAGTTAGTCACATAGAAGCCATCTCAGGTATCAGAACAACTGTCAGTTTACTACAGTGCTTATGACTAAGTAACTCTAATTTTACTTAAGAATGACTCCAAAGAGCAAGAGTAGTGATGTTGGGCCGGGCATGGTGGTGCACGCTTGTAATCCCAGTACTTTGGGAGGTGGAGACCAGAGGATCTGGGTTCGCGGCCAGCCTCAGCTCTCTCTCTCTCTCTCTCTCTCTCTCTCTCTCTCCCCCTGTCTCTCTCTCTCTCTACTTACTGAGGCCCTCCACAACTTCGTGAGACCCGGTTTCAAAATAAAGTATAAAAAATAGGGCCGGGGGTGTAGCTCAGAGGTAGAATGACCCTGGGTTCAATCCCCAGTACCACAAAAAAAAAAAAAAGAGTAGTGATGTTGGAAATTCAGATATGCCAAGGAGACTCTGTTAAGTGCTTCTGTTAGGTGAAGAGGAGAAAGTTTATTGGAGGTATGTATTTATCATAGGTATGTATTTCTTGAAATAAAACTGATAACATATATATAATTATATATATATATGATTTTATATATGTGTGTATACATATATATGATTATATAAATATGTTGCTATTGGGTTTTCAGATCTCTATTGGAGGTCTCAGAATGTGTCCACTTCCAATAAGGGGAACTACTGTGTCTCCTACTTAAAACAGCTCATATGGATCAGGCTCTTGTGCATGCCCGCAAGTCTTCTTTTTTTTTTTTTTTTGCGGTACCGAGGATTGAACCCAGGGGCGTTCTACCTCTGTGCTACGCCCCCGGCCCTATTTTTTATACTTTATTTTGAAACCAGGTCTCACGAAGTTTCGGAGGGCCTCAATAGGTAGAGAGAGAGAGACAGAGAAAGAGAGAGAGAGCGAGAGAGCTGAGGCTGGCCGCGAACCTGGATCCTCCGGTCTCTGCCTCCCAAAGTACTGGGATTACAAGCGTGCGCCACCACGCCCGGCTCCCGCAAGTCTTCTAACCTAAGGAGTTCTACTTCCTTCACATGATAATTTCCCTCATTTTTCTCTTACTTGGAGGCTGTAAATGAACATGCAAAAATCCTTAGCTAAACACCAAGATAAAAATCTCACTCGAAGATCCCATAGATACAAACGTGGAGTCTTTCTCACGCAAAGGCTCTGTCCACATGTGCAGAGAGGTGGGGAACGTGTGAGAGATGTGCTGTCAGTTTTCATCTCTCTCCTCTGAAGGGGAAGAGGTCTTGCACATGGATGAGCATTCTGTCTTATTGACTGGATTTTTACTCTGGGTATCCCAGAGATGGAAGGTGTCACTTCCCATCTCTTTGATCCATCACAGCGGCATGTTTGAGAGAGGATAGAGGTCCTCTTCATGTTTCTTACCTATCTCTTTTAATTATATTAAACAGAGGAAGACAAGTCTTATCTCCCCATAAGCAAGATGCTTTCACCATTATGAAACTCTTCACTTGCTCTTCTGGTTCGAGGGCAAAGCTCTGTGCTGTCATTTTTGACCCATCAAGGTTAAGTAGACTTTTTCTTTCTTCCATTTTTTTTTCTTTTTGTCTCCAACAGACAGTCAAGACAGTGAAGCAATACAACTTGGACAATCTATTCACAATAACTCAGTAGCTAGCTAATGGTTACCTTGGATACTTTCTGAAGTTAATACTAATTAAAGACACTTTCCCTTTTGACTGAATACACTCTAGTTAAGCATGCCCTCCAGAGTCGATGTTCTTGACATTTTTTATATCATGAACATCTTTGATAGTCTAGGGAATCCTAAGGAAGCCTCCTATGACAAATTAAAGATACCTACATTTTTAAATACTTCTCCCCATTAAGAGAGGGATACACATTGCCTTTCACTGAATGTGGGATGGACTTATTGGTTCATCTGTAACCAAGAGAAAGAAGTAGAGGTGGCACTGCTTGACAAGTGAAGCAAGGTCCAAGGAGGTATGCTGCTTCTGCCTTGATCTCTTGGAGCATCCTCTTCCTTAGTCCTGCTTCTTGAGGTATCTCTAAGAACTCAGGTAGCATGGTATAAGAAGCCCAGGTTACAAGGGGAGAAAGATGTTCTGATAAACAGCTCCATGAACTCTTGGATATCAAATCCAACTAAGTCTTCTGATGTCTGAAATCACAGCCAACAACAAATTGCAACCACATGATCATGCATGACAACTGCTGAGTCAGACCTTTCTCAACTTCCTGACCTACCAAATTGTGAGAACATAAAATGGTTATTGCAAGATGCTATATTTTAAGGCAATTTGTTTTCCAGCAATAGCTTACTGTCACACTTTCTCCAGAAAAAAATTTTAAATGCATGGAATAAAATGGAAACTAGTTTTTTAAACAAAGGAAGCGTATTGTATTAAAACAAGGAAAGTGACTCTATATAAGTAGTACAGGAAGGTACCTCACCCAAACAGGTCAATGAAAAGCATTCCCCAAGAGAATATGACCTGGAAAGAAAAGAATATATTCAAATATTTTCTGGTAAGAAGAAAAGTAATATAAGACTCAGTGCCTGCTGCTAGCCACATTCTCTACTATTTAGCAGGATGGGCTGTGCAAAAGAAGGTGTAAATCAGAGATTCAAAGAGGATGGAATAAACTTTCTGATGCTGATTCAAGTCCTGCTTCTAACTGTCCCAAGGTCATGTGCTCCTTACCCTTTTCATAGTCACATGGCATAGCCTCTACATATAACATTCTAGTACATTTCCTTTTCTACCTGTTTCAGGTTTGGTTCTGTCCCTAGAGAACAAGAATATTATGATATTAAAACTGTCTCTATCTCCATACCTCATTTCAAAGCTATCGTTTCTTAAAATATCCCTCCTTCTGCCACTCCTTCTCTTAGAAGTTCAGTCTGTTCTCTAGGCTTAAGCCCACACTGTTATCTAGTCTTCCTGATGATCTAGCCTAGCATTGATCATCCCTACCACACAAATCGGCAGACTCATTATCCTGCTCTGTGTCATGCACT
This sequence comes from Glis glis, assembly GCA_004027185.1. NCBI lineage: Eukaryota > Metazoa > Chordata > Mammalia > Rodentia > Gliridae > Glis > Glis glis. Next base: position 20,645 of record PVJS01004324.1, read on the forward strand.
GACTCATCATTGTCTCAAATTTCATGATATTTTTTAGGCTTTATTTAACTGTACCATTTCATACCTGGAAAGAACATTAGTGATTTCTAATCCAGCCCCCTCATTTGTACAGAAGAAGAAAATGATACAAGTGACTTCCTTCAAGTTGTATAAAAATTCTCTAAGTTCTCCTTGGCACAACAGCATTGACAAATCAAAAGGTACTCATGAAGAACTTATGAAGAGGTGTGTATTCTACATCTTTAACAATGGATGTTGCACAACTGATACTGCATAGCAAAGTTTCTAAGAAATTCTGCAGTAAACAAAATAGCTGTCTGAATTGTTTCAAGTCTAATTTCTTTTTTTCTCCAACTTCTTATTGATACGCTGTTGAATTTGTGTCCCTTGGAATATACTTTGGCAACCTCATTATATTGTATTGACTTCGCTGACTTATTCTAAACCTAATGTCACAAACTCCAAGAAGAAGTTTTATTCTATAACATGCATCAATTTTTCGTAATTTAGAAGATTTTAACTATTTTTCTTCTTATCTTTAAATTTCTAGTATAGAAAAAATGATACTATGTTATCCAATCTGTATTTAAAATATAAACACGCAATTCCATGATCAACTTCTGAGAATGATGGTCTTTCTCCCTCTGTCGCAGGGCAGGACATGATGATGCATATCTGTAATCCTAACTATTTGCGAGGCTGAGGTAGGAAGATCATAATTGGAGGCCAGCCTGTGCAATTCAGCCAGACTCTTTCTCAAAAAAAAAATAGAATGAGGATGTCCTCAGTGGTACCACACCCTGAATTCAATCCCCTTCACAGATATTTTTGTTTAGAGACAAGAGTCACCGCTGGGCCTTCAGGTTCCCATTCCTATATCCTTTCAATCAAATTTCATTACAGTCACATTTCACCCTCCTCCTCTTCTTTTCCTCTTCCTTTCCTCCCAACTCTCCATTTTTCTCCTCCTCCTTTTTTCTGGTCTTTCTCCTTTTCATTTACCTTTTACTTTTATAAGACAAAAATCCCCACTAAGTAATGAGTAAACTCAAAATTTCTCTGGTACTAAGGACATCTTCATGCAATTTAAAACAATGGAGTATTTGGCTCTTACATATGTTTTGCTCCTACCTCTCTGAGGTTTTATGACAGCAATAGTTCTGCTAGCCGGGAAGAGTAACTATATACACACATCAACAGGGCTATACACATATTTGTAGTGATTCATTTAGAGAACTAAAAAACTCATTCAGGCAGAATATACCAGAACCTCCCAGACTTTCTCATATACACTAACCACCTGAGAATCTTTATAAAATAAAGATATTGTAATTCAGTAGGTCTGAGGTGGGGCCTATAGGTTTATACCACTAACACATTTTAGGTAATACCAAAATTCACAGGTTACACTTTGAGTCTTAAGAGTATGGATTATTTGCCTTTGGAGTGAACTCTCTAGTTTATGCAAAACATTCTGGACACTCACTCTCCTCAAAAATAGGAAGAATTAGCCAGGTGCAGTCACACACTCTTGTAATCCTAGTACTTGGGAAGCTGAGACAGGAGGATCACAGGTTCTAGGCCAGCCTCAACAACTTAACAAGACCCTCAACAACTTAGAGAAGACTTCTTTCAAACTAGAATAATAAAAAAGGGGTGTAGAATGCCCCTGAGTTCAATCCCCAGTACTGAAAACAATATCAAGAATTAATAATAACTGCAGCAAACTAATAAGGTTAGTAAATAAAAGATGAAATAAAATAAAGCCACCTACCTACATCATCTCTCTTTATGCACACAAAAACTATTAATGTGAGAGAATGGTCAAGGTAATTACCTAAAATAGTAAATCTATTACATTGTAGAGCTCGATTTTAAAACTCCCATGTCATGTACTTTGAGTTACAATATACAGTTAGAAAGTCTCTCTCTCTCTCTCTTTCTCTCTCTCTCTCTCTCTTTCTCTCTCTCTCTATCTGTCTCACACACACACACACACACACACACACACACACACACACACACACATCACACAGACATATACAGGCATACATATACAAAAACATAGAGTTTATCATTAGAAGCATTGCTTCAAAACCTCTACAATAATAAGCAAATAAAATAATAAATTTCTTTAACTCTATTTTTCCCTAATTTTTTTTTGTTTTCACTGTTTGAAGTTGAGGCTCACACTTTGCAAGGATTTGGTTCTGCCATACATTGGTTTACTTATTTCTTTTTTTTTTTCTTGCGGTACCGGGGATTGAACACAGGGGCGTTCTACTTCTGCGCTACGCCCCCGGCCCTATTTTTTTTTTTTATACTTTATTTTGAACCGGGTCTCACAAAGTTGCAGAGGGCCTCACTAAGTAAAGAGGGAGAGAGAGACAGGGAGAGAGAGAGAGAGAGAGAGAGAGAGCGTGCGCACGCGCGTTCATGAGCTGAGGCTGGCCGCGAACCCGGATCCTCCGGTCTCCGCCTCCCAAGTACTGGGATTACAAGCGTGCGCCACCACGCCCGGCGGTTTATTTTTTATAAGCTACTTAACATTACAGAGCCTCAGGTTCTATTTTTGTGAATAATTAATTTTACTCACTGAAAGAGAAAATTAAGCGTCCATTTGTTTTGTTTTTCCAGAATGTATGCTCATCTTGGAATCATGGGCTAACTACAGGAGAAGAAAGTTGAAAGCAGTCTCCATCTCCTTATGTCCCAAGCCCTCGGTGATGCCTTCTCCTTCCACTTTCCCTTCTGTTTTTTCTTGTGGGCAGATGGGGCATGGGCCTCCTTGATGTGTCTGCTCTTCCTGTGGAGCCAGGAAGTAGTCACATCTCATAAAGCAAAGAAATAGTCTAGAAACCTAAGGGGACCTGACTTCAAGTCTGTCCAACCCTAGATACTCTCCTTCTCCCCCACAATCAGATTAACCTACAGGTTGGGATGGAAAAAATAGCGTCTAAAACTTTAAAAGGGACAACCTTGCTGTCTCCAGGACCTTTTCTATTTGGCAAGATTAATAAACAGTGATCACACCCCTTATCAGTTTGGGTTCCATCTATGGCCATCGTATGATCCTTGATATGGATAAGATTTATCTTAGAAATATCTAGAGAGGTTTTATGTTGCATGATGTGTAAATCACTAAACTAAATAAAATTACAATAAAGTATGTGCCTTTCTTTTATTAGAAACCATGAGAACATCACTCTTATATTCTCCTTAAAGCACTATCTTGATTGAAGGGACAGTTCTGTGAAGTGTCCAGAGACGTTCCCAGTGGTTAAGAGAGGGAACGCAACTCTGGACCAACCTGATCCTTGGCTTACATGACAGAAAAAAATTTCAGCACAAGCCAGTTAGAAACATAGACAGAGATTTATTCAGGAAAGCAAGAAATAGAGATTCCACCAGGTGCAGTGACCCATGCCTGTAATGCCAATACTTGGGAGGCTGAGACAGGAGGATCATGGATGTTAAGGCCAGCCTCAGTCACTTAGTGACATCCTGTTTCAAAATAAAAAAAAAAAGGGCTGGGGGGTGTAGCTCAGAGGTAGAATGTTCCTGGGTTCAATCCCTAGTGCCAAAAATAAAACACAAAAGAAAATAAAATAAAAAGACAAGCCAAGAAAAATGAAGAAAAGAATAGAAACAAAAGAAATAGACATTCAAAGGAGAATGCCAGCCACCTCCAGCATGGGAGAGAGAGAGATGCATTTGGGGCTGACATGGTTCTTCTTTTTAAGGAAGCTTTGCAAATGGAGAGCATGCGAGGTATGTGGGGTGGCATCAGCCTGGTGGGTTTGATTTTGATTGTGAAGCCCAGAGCAGAGGACAATGATCTGGTTTGTGTCCAATCTTCAGGTTGACATCATCTAGTGGGTGAATAGCACTCAGACTGTACCGTATCATGGGCTTTGAACAATATCTTTTTCTAGACTTCTTTTGATCTGTCTAAATACATGTTCTAAAAGCTAACAAAGTAGATAGGCATGAATTAACCAGAACTTATAGTACTCTAAGATTTATTGGACCTTTTCAGAATTCAGTCCTGGGGGAAAACAAGCCTGTGGAGTGGAGGTGAGGATGCTCATGGGGTTTTTAGATTTAAAGCTACAATCCCCTTTTCCTTCCCTGTTTGTCTCCTATTTCTTTTCTTTCTTCTATGCGACCTTAGTATGATCCTTAAAAATAATAATAATAAGCCAGGCGTGGTGGTGCATGCTTGTAATCCCAGTACTTGGGAGGCTGAGACCGGAAGATCCGGGTTCGCAGCCAGCCTCAGCTACTTAGTGAGGCCCTCCGCAACTTAGCGAGACCCTGTTTCAACATAAAGAATAAAAAAACAGGGCTGGGGGTGTAGCTCAGAGGTAAAATGCCCCTAGGTTCAATCCCTGGTACCACAAAAAGAAAAAAAAATAATAATAATAACCAATGTTGTGCTAAAAAACATACTGGGTTAGTTTAAATATTGCTCCCTGGTAGGTTCTAGTGTGGTGTACCCTTCTAGACTAGAAAGCTGAGAACTGGAGAGAATACTTAAGAATTAGTGCATGGCAAAGTAAGAAAACAAATTTAACCTGTAGGACGGTAAATACTGTGCATGCAACTTGGATATTCTGTCTCAGTGGGACTTAATCATATACTCCACATTAGAGCGCATACATAAATACATATTTGAGAATTTTTAATTCGGTTGATGTGTTGATTTATCTCAACCTAACTTTCTGTTCGTGCCACATACAGATGTTATGCCAAAATGATTTCTGTCTGCACTTTAGAGTCAAGAAATTCGATCCAGGTGTAGTAGATGGCTTTCAAAAAGATAGCAATCACTTCTCTCCCCACCCCTCTGCCAGGTGATTTAGCAGCAATTTCCATCAATATTTGGAGTCTATTTGCATTCCTTTTGCATCCAAGCTTGCCTAAGTGACTCGCTGTGGGCAATGGATGCGGAAGAATTGATGCTGCACTGTTTCTGAGCCTAACCATTCAGAGACGTTGTACATTTTCCTTCTCACTCCGGTCTCTGCTTTTGCCCTGTGAACAACCCAGGCTACTCTGCCCAGGTTGCAGCAGCTGAGCTGTGTGACCCAGTTACCCTGGAGACACCAAACAACAGCCAGTCACTGTCAAACATGTGCGTGAGCCTCATCCCAGCCCTCTCTTGCCAAGCAGCTAGCTTACCACAGGCACATGAGCAAATCCAGCTGAGATGGATCAAGCTGGCCCCGATCAACAGAACCACCCAAGTACTCCATAGACTTAATGAGTGGAAGTAAATGGCTAGTTGTTTAAAGCCGTTCATTTCCTTACAGTGGCTTATTGTGCTACAATAAATGATACACCAAAAAAGCAATAGCAAAAACACAAATTTTATTCCATGTTGCCCATTTAGTTGTTTTGCATCATGCACTCATTCATCTGATAAATGCCAACTCTGAGTCTATGTCTGAATAGGCCAAGCAAGAAGCAATAATATGGTCTATTATAACCGGGCATCTGTTTACTTTAAAATCAGCTAAAGAGAATGGGACACAGTGGTACTAGCTCTAAATAAAGCACCTTTATCATGTGGTATTATGAAAACACTTGCTGAATCTATCAAGCCTTACTGGCTGCTCTGAGCAAAGCCCTGCTCACCAGTTCAATACTGGGTCTCTGCCTTTTTTGTCCAGTTGTAATTTGGTTCATTTTCCTGCATCCCTTGCACATTTCCCAGGGCCTCTTTCTGTCCTCTTAGCTCAGATCAATGCAGTTAACTTTTTTTCCTACCTCTCTCCCACTCGACCTACTTTATATTGTCCCATTTCTTAATTCAGAATCTTCTTATAAAACATCTTATCATTAATCAAATGCCCCTGCTGACCCTTAGACAAAGCACTAACCTGATGAATGGCATATACCCCTCGCCACCTGCCAGAGACCCTTCCTTTTAGCATCTTTGAGGCACAGCACACTAGATATGATAGTCGGAAACAACATGGCAGATAGGAAGGAGCTATAAATATATGTGTTTACTCATAAATCAATACCAACAATAAACTGCAGTTGAGTACTCTTTAATTCTTCCCAGTCAACCATAAAGATATTAAAAGTTCATCCCAAACACCTTTTCTGGGGTCACCCTCTCAGCACCTCTATGTGGCTGTCTGCACTTTTGGGTATCATTCTGTTTGCCTCACCCTGATGGTTTTCTTTATCATGATTACTCTATTTTGGAAGCACTGCACTATGGAACATCACTTGGGGGTGGGTCAGGGGAGCCGTTGCTTTTCCTCCTACAACAAGTTAGAGAACTTGTACATCAAACCACTTATGCTGGTGATTGTTAAACCCAGGGCGTCATCCTGTTTTCTGGTATAATTTCTTCTCCCACTGACCGGGCGATGTGTGGGTAGTTCTGGTTGGAGTTTAACAGGAAACAGCTTGCCCACCGCTCCCACTCCAACATCTCTTTTCTCCCCAACGCCATCTTCTTAGGCTCATAATTAGACTCGGCAACCTCCAAGCCACTTGTACAAAGTGATGAGCTACTAAAAATACAGCCCTGCAGGGATACGTTCGACTTCTATTTCTGTTATTTTTTTTTAACACCAGCTTCAGATGAACAAAGCAGTTAAACAAAGGGAGCGAGAAAGTGCTGTGATTGCGAAGATGGAACATCGACATGTACTTTGTTCCTTTTAATTACACAGAGTCATCATTTAGCGGGAGCCCAAGGATACAGCAAAGGAAGAGCCGTCACAGACCTTCCTTCCTTTGATATTTCCCATTTCAAGCCTCTTCCAATGACCCTGAATATAAATACCTGCATTGTAACCCTGAAAAACCCTACATCTCTGTATAGCCCATGAAACAGGGACTGCGGCTTTCAAGGTGTGGGGAAGGCTGGACATAATTGGACCGTTCCGCTAATGAGACCTACTTCTATCACTCTGCTGACTTTCTCATGGCATTTAAGATGAGCCTCTTAAAACTGGGTTACAGAAGCGAGGGTGGGGCAGGCAGAGGGGTGTGTGGAGGACTCCCAGGTGGACTCAGAGTTCTCAGTCTTCAGTAGATAGCTGAAGCCAGAACACATCAGTGAGGAGAGAAAAAAAAGTCTCACTTGTGCAAATATCTAAGATCTGGATTTTTCTACTTCTCACCCACATGCTTGATATTTAGCAACTACTATTTTAAAATCCTTCTGGTTTGAAAATATACCACTTCTCTGATGATATCAGGTACTATTTATTTATAATGTATGTTATGTATCAGGTGTTCTGATGAAAAAAATCTTATATTGAATAATTTATTTCATCTGCATGACATAATTAGGAGGAAGCACTATTTATCTCTGTTTTATACATTAAAAATATGAAGGCTTCTCTTGGTTTAATAGCATAGTGAAAGGTCATACATGTAGTACACAGATGATCCAGGATTTGAACCTAAGGTGCCACAGTTGAAAGACTCAGCCTTTGGCCACATGGTACCCACTGAGAAACTTAACATATAAATCATAGTCAAACCCTCAATATCTCAAGTCATGCATTAATTTATTTAGTGATGGTATAATTCTTAATGTGGCCAATGCCCAGTGCTAGGTAATAAGGATGTATAACAAGTGAATCAGGAACGGTCTTGTCCTTTGAGCTGCTGAGCAGTCTGGAGTTGAAGAAATATATTTGTACAAAATACCTTACTTTAGGTTGATGATGCTCAAAAGAGGATGTTACAAGAGGAGAGAGACGGAAGTGACTGTGGCCAGCAGGGATCAGGGAAGGCTTGAGGGTGATGTCCTACAGTATCACAGACCCTGTCGTTCTACTCTCTCACTACATTTCTACTAATTACTGTGGTGTCTGGTACATAGTTGGTGTTCAATAAACATTAGTTTAATGAATTAAGGGTTAAATGAGGGAGCGAACAGAGTGAATATGTAACTGATTTAATGAATGACTGCACAAATATAGTTTTCAAGCATGAAGCATAAATGTAGACAGTTTCCCAGTGGATAAGAGAGAGATGAAGCTTCCAAACTCAAGGAAATGGGAAACATGATGGCTAGTTTGGAAATAAAAAGTAATCAAAGAATGTAAATTTTCTGCTAGGAAAATTGAAGTATTACACTGTATAAAATTAATGGGAAGCCACTGGATATTTTTAACCAGTGCAGAGAAATGATCAGATAGACATTTTAGAGAAGCCACTATGGCAATAGAGATTGTATTAAAGGGAGGGCTAAAAGAGGTAGCACACAGACCAATCCATATTTATAAAATATTAGCTGAATTTCATTTCACTGAATTGAATGGATAGGAGACAAATTGTAGAAAAACACTATTTGGGAGGACATGTGCTCTAATACCCAACCTACTCTTCTTCGTATTCTTTTTAAATGCTGAAATGTTTTAGTACAGGACATCTAGGGTAACAAAACCAGCTTGCAGAATAGTATTTTCACAAGCATAGCTCTGTGATTTTGGCTGTGTCAATTAACTTCATTTTTCCATATCTGTGAACTGCATATACGGATTTCAACATGGCATAGTCAGGAGCATTAAAGTGCAATAACAGTTATGATTTGATAAACTATGAAGTGATGATTCTGGCTATTATCACTATAATTACTGTAAATAGTACAAATGCCAGTATGGGTAATAAAAGTCAGGGCATTACTAATATTAGCCACTGTGTATTAGTCCATTTCTTGTTGTTATAACAAGGCAACAGAGGCTGGGAATGGATAACAAAAAAAGGTTTATTTAGCACATGGGTTTAGAGGCTAAACATTCCATTTGGGACAGTATCCTTAGTTTGACTCGTGATAAGAGCCTAATGGTGGATGGGATGGCAGGAGCATGTGTGAGAGGGGTCACATGGTGAGGCAGGAATCCAGAGAATGGGAGGGCTCAGGCTCACTCTTTTAAAACAGGCTATGTTCTCATGAACTAGCTGGCTTCCCACAAGAACTACATGAATCCCTGCTGAGGGCAGCACCCCAGTGATCTAACTACCTTTCTCTGAGCTCCACCTCTGAACAGTTCTGCCACCTCTTAAATCATCACACTGAGTACTGAGTCTCCAACATGTGAAACCCGGGGGGACAAACTACATCTGAACCATAGCACCACAGCATGCTACTGTTTCAGATTCCTCTGTTGATAGTGTGCTATAAAATAGAAGTCATAGTAACCTAGTAGTTAGGTCTGAGAGACATAAGGTGATACTTATTGAATATCCTGGATATCAAACAGCATTTTCTATGTATAGCACATAGTAAATGCTCAATGGATTGTTGTTAGTGGTAATATGGTATGTAAAATTACCTCTGTTTTCTTGTTCAAGAATTCCTCAATCATCCATTTCACCCCACTCCCAACTTTCATCCTGAGAGATGAACAAAGATACAGGGATTCTTCTAAGCATCTCTTTCGTATTGGATAAACACTAAATTAAGGACTCAATTTAAAAGCATGCATATATATATATATATGTGTATATATATGTGTGTGTGTGTGTATGTGTGTGTGTATATATATATATATATCAGGTGCATGTATATATCAGGTTCTTATGCATATGTGCACACATATTTATGATAAAGAATAAGATAACAGAAAATTCATTGCTACAAATTGCCGGCACAGTCTTTCATCAGAATTTTATATATCTCTGATAATTTTCCCATCTGGAATGAAAAAATTTATTATTTCTCTCTACTTTCTGGCACAGCCTACTGAATTCTTTCTTGCACCCAACCGCAAATTGATTAGGTTATACCAAACCACTGCAATTCATTTATGTGGACTTTATTTATTTTTTACCTCTCACGTCCCCAGCGACACATAAAAATGCATCATGTCCTCACCGGCGCCTGCTATCTCCCAGGCTCCTGTTCAGTAGCAAGAATGATTGTATCTGTTCATAGGCCCATAAAACGGATATTTGATTTGATTTAGGTGAAGACTCACTGAGCTAATTTCATTATGATTAACTCTCCACAATGAGGTTTGCACTTTTTTGTGGTTCTGGACCACTAACACAATCCAATTTGTCTCAAGCTACCTCAGCTGGCCAGTTTGGGTAGGAAAGATGGTAATGATCACTCTAGGCAGATATAGGTTCATTGACACATTAGTGAGCCTGTGCTACATGCATTAGTGCTAGGGATTGGGCAAAATGAGATGAGAAAGATATGGCCTTTATTACCAAAGAGCTTTCCACTCCAAAGGGAAGACAGATGGGGCAATGGAAGGCAAGATGTACAAGAACAGCAGTGTTAAAAAAGGTTTCACAGAAGAGAAATCCACTCATTCACTCACCAACTATTCCAAGAGCAGCAACGCTGTGTTAAAAATAGGATGAGTTTTCCATAGATGTGGAATCAGGAAAGATCTGAGAAGGTTTTATAACCAGTCACATCTGGGCAAGGATTCAAAGGGTAAAGAGAACTTAATTGATTGGAACCAGTAGTAGATAATCGGCAAATATGGCTGCAATTATTTCTTTCTCTGTACTCCAGCCTCTTCTTGATATCAGGCTGTGTATCTCAGAGGAAAACCCTACACTTTTCCCTCCCCATTTCCTCCCTTCATGGAGCTGGGTTGGCCCCCTTGTGACTTCCTGTGGCTAAGAGAATATAACAGAAACAATGCTGTGCTGATTTTAGCTTTTATCCTCAGGAGGACTGACATGTCTCTGTTTTTAGTTTTTGAATCCTGTGACCACCATACAGGTGTAGGCTAGTCTGTTTTATTATAAAAACCACGTGGCACAGTTACCAGGGTCACTCCAGATACTAGCCATCCAACTCCAAAATCAAGTAGCTTAGCTAAAAATGTGCCTCAGTGGTCCCAGCCAGGACCAGAAGAGCTATTGGAATGAGTTCACTCCAAATTTCTAAACTACAGAATCATGAAGCCAATAAATGGGAATTGTTCAAGCCATTAAATTTTGGGATGGATTATGTAAAACGAAATAGTTGGACATTATCTTCCACAGGCTAGACATAGTATATATAGGAACACTGTGAAGGACTAGTCAAGAGAATATAAAAGATTTAGGAGAAGCTTAATGTTCTCATTACCATTGTTCTAGGTCCAGCTTATAGAAACCTTATTCAAGCCACCTTGAGCGAAGAAAGGAATTTATTGGTTCTCATGACTGAGAATTGCAAGGGGTAGATTCAGCTTCACACATAGTTGGATCTAGGTATTCAAATGATGTTGTCAAAGCACAATTCTTCCACATCCAATGCTATTTTAATCTTTATAGCTTAATTATTACATTACATTTTCTTCTAGTGATGCAAAGAAGGCCATGAGAAAGCTCCAGGCTTCCAATAGCTCTCTAGTAAAATCCATGAAGACATTCTCACCCTCAGTGTATGGATTAGACTTTGAAAAGGGCTCTGATTTGCCTTAGTTGTGGAGGATATGGGTCCAAATTTGCAACAAAAATCCGTAGGGAGGAAGAGTTTCTAAAATGAAAATATATTCTCTTACCAAAAGGAAAAGTTGGAAGAGTGGTTGTGAGAAATTAAAACAGCAGCTCCCCTGTATGAGTTATAGAATTCCCATTACCAACTGAGTTGGGTAAAATAAATGAGATGCAGTCTTGAAAGAGTTTGAGAATTCCTTGATGTCACTTGGGCTTTGGCAAGGACTCTACATGACCCAGGAGATTTTCCTTATTTTTATCTTCAATTCAGCTTCTCTCATGAGAGCACGGCTAGTCATAACACCTCATGGCTTCATACCTGGGTGCTAGAGTCCAGAGAAAGAGGCTGTTTTGTCTTCCAGTTTTGCCAGCAAGTCATTAGATTTACATGGCAATAGACAGGTCTAAGTCATGCGCCCACATGGAAAACAAGACACTGGTGCAGAACCAGGATAAACCAACAATGAAAATCAGGACTACTGGGAAGTGTAGAAATGGAAACTGATAAGATCTATGAAATGCTTATTATTTCCATCACTTTCAGAGTTAATGGGGGAATAAAACATTGCAGGAAGATAATGGAAGGCAAAGCTCAGAATAAATGTGAAGGGTTTTGAAATCCATGCTTAGAAGTGTCTGGGTCCATCGATATCTGCATAGAATTCCACTAGAAGACCTGTACCAAAGGAACATGGATTACAGCTTATTCTTTGTCAGAATTATTTCATTTCTTCATTGATCCAACCATTCATCATCTATTCAACATATCTGCTAAGGGCATCTGTTAGAATCAATAGATCGACAAGTACTGATGGCACATAGATATAAAAGATATTGGCCATCCCCCAAAGAGTTCATAGCCGAATAGAGAGATAAATACTTAGGAAAACATTTGCACTGTGTCAACAACAGTGGGTGGGTAGAAATTGGTCTCTTCAGTAGGTGTTTATATTCCTGGAAGGATGAGAGTCAACAGAACTTTGTAACATAAATCCTATGGTGAATACACCAAAAAGACACCAAAATAGTCAGAAATGACATTTATGATTTATTGTAGTCAAGATTCAAGATTCACCTCTTGGGTTGATCTGCATCATTTTATTGAATTTTTAAGAACACACCATAAGGTTGACATTATTATCAATGTAACTGTTGAGAAAGCTGAATCTCAGAGAAGTGAAGTAACATGTCCTAAAAGACTTGAGCAGAAATAAGAACTGAACTTGATTTTGAATGAATCTAAATCCTGTACATTCTACTGTCTTAAAAAATATATTATGTTGAGGTCATACCTGTTCTTAGATGTTACAGGTATGCATAGTTATCTTGATCTTTAAAAATAAGATATGTCTATTCCAAATACACATGCCTTAGATTTCTAACAGTTTCTTCAATTTGTACATGTGTGTGTGAATTTTTCTGAGTCTTCTTTTCTCACACTCCTCTTTGGCTATGAGCTTCAGCTTCCACAGGGATAATTTAAAGGATATTCTTTTTCATCGTGTACTGTGATACCTCCCTATTTTATACTGGATCAACTTAATAGAGTAGATGTCATTTTTCCCCTTTTTTGATTGTCAAAACGAAGATACAGAAAACATCTTAATATAGGCTTGTATATGGGAAGATGACTTTATTGAAGAACCACATAATAAAAGGGACTTCTATTACAGAAGGTATACATACACACAGACACACACACCTTAAATTTAAGTTCTGTTTCCAAAAGTCTATTAGCTATTTCTACGTATCAGTGTTCATCCTCCTACCACATATCTTGGTTTCACTTGGTCATACTTCATCTCTGACTTTCTCTTTGCTCTATTTTCCATTTAGTCCACAATTTCTGTTCAGTTGACATTAGCTATGTCTTTGTTTCCTAGACTTCTGTAGACCCACATCTTCAGGATGGCAGTAACCACCTCAGGAAAACAAGCACAGTCTCCTCTCTCAAATGATTTCTGAAGCCTTTCAAAAATATTGTTTCACCTCACTGTTCATCATCCCAAGGATCAGATTAAGTAGCATAGCACCTGACATATGAATTCAGGAAGGGAAGCGGTATTCTGTTACAATGAGAGAGATGTTAAGGCTAGAATCCTGATAGCGGAGTGGGGCATTTCCTATGAACTGTGTAATGATTTCCCTTAGACATACTTTAATAGATCAAAATAGTCTATCTGATATTATTGGATAGTGATCTCTAGGGGTAGGGAGGGGGGAGATAGGCAAAATCCACATCTAGTTATGTCTGTAACTCTAGCACATAATGCAGAATCTGGTGGATTTGGGGGTACTCAATAACTTTTTCAGACCAAACTGAACTTAACCAAGTAAGAAACAAACTATAAAATTGGACTGAGAGTTAGATAGGGGATTTTTGTTTGTTTTTAATAGTATGTTTTTAGTCTTTTTATATTCTCATTCCACATATACTGAGAATTTTTTTTTAAATTCTAACTTGTCTGTGTTATGTAAAGGCAACCAAAAGAAAGGGTCTATGTTGTCCCAGGGAACATCATAATGGTGGTGGTGGTATTAGAATTACAGTGAGAACACCATCAACTAAGCCACCCTTCTTTACCTGCTCAGTCTTTCAAATGCTACAGTCACAGCATCTGTACATCGTCTAACATGGGAAACTTATTCTTCTCAAGGTGTTTGCACATTAATAATAATACTAATGATAAAACCATGACCCAATACTACTTCATACATTAAGATGACTACTATCTAAAAGAACAGAAATATGCCAGTGTTGGTGAGGATGTGGGAAAATTGGAACATTTGAACATTCCTCATGGGAAGGTAAAATTGTGTGGAACATGGTATGAGTTGCTCAAAAGAATTAACATAGCATTGCCATACAATTCAACAATTTCATGTCTTGGTACACTGTAAAGTGAATGTTTATGTCCCTCATCCCCCATCTATACATTGAAACCTAGTGCCCCCAGTGTGATGTGGTATTTAGATACTTACAGGAAGGGACATTGGGAGGTGGTTGGGTTAGGAGGGCAGAGATCTCATGAATAGTCTCTTGCAAGAGACCCAGAGAGCTCCCTTGTACCTTTACCATGTGAGCACACAGTGAGACCACAGCTTTCTAAGAACCAGGGAGTGGACTCACAGGGTAACAAATCTGTTAGTGTTTTTATGCTACCCATGTCAGTCTCCAAATTTTTTTTGGTGCATTGTAATCATACATCTTGATGAAGTTTAGGGTGATGGAGGCATACATGCACACAGCACTCATTGAGCCCTCCCCCAGTTCCTGCCCTATTCCCTCCCTCTCCCCACCTTCCTGTGCTCAGCACAGTGATTAACTTTGATAAGTTTGGGTATGTACCTCATGTCCATTGAGGTGTTTCCCTCTTTCCCCCTCCCATCTCCTTCAGTTAGGTCGCCTTCTTCACTCATCTAAGGTTTCTCCTCCTTTGTCTGGAGTCCCTCCTATGTCCCATTTTCTCCCTAGCTTCTGCATATTAGGGAGAACATCTGATTTTTCACTTTTTGTGACTGACTAATCTCACTTAGCATGATGTTCTCTAGTTCCATCCATTTCCCTGCAAATGACATAATTTTGTTCTTCTTTATGGCTGAGTAAAATTCCATTGTGTACAGACATATTCCATAGTTTTGTAATCCATTCATTTGTTGATGGACATCTCAGCTGGTTCCATAGTTTGGCAATTGTGAATTGTGTAGCTATAAACACAGATATTCATGCATTACTCTAGTAGTTTGGTTTCCATTTTTCTGGGTAAATACTCAGGAGTGGTATAGCTGGGTCATATGGTAGGTACATTCCCATTCTTCTGAGGATCCTTCACACTGTTTTACACATTTGGAGAGATAAATATTTGTTGTTTCAGCAATCCATTCTGTGGTAGGTTAGTCATGGCAGCACCAGAAAACCAATACACCCAGCCTCTGTCACTTTTATAAGTTAAATCAAAGAGGTATCTGGAGCTGAAACATTAAACAGGGACCACTTTCAGATTGAATCTACAAAAAGTCTCAAAGTTTCTGGAGTGGGGAGGAGAAGGGGCCTTAGATCCATATGGTATTTTTGTTATAGAAACCTGAATGTTTAGAGGAGGTATACACTCAAAAAACTTAAAACCAGGAACTCGCATATATATTTGAATATCCATGCTTTTAGCAGTATTATTTGTAATAGCGATAAGGTGGAAACAACTCAAATATCCAGCAACATCAATACATGATTAAAAAAGCATTATACACATACAATAGAATATTATTCAGCCTTAAAAAAGAATGGAATTCTGACATATGCTTAAACATGGATAAATCTTGAAAATATTATGCTAATTTAAGTAAGACATGCACAAAAGGAAAATTATATTTTCCACTTATATGAGGTATGTAGATATGTCAATTATCTAAAGAAAATAGAATAGTGATTACCAGGGTCTGGGATGAGAGAAGAATGGAAATGGAAAGGGATTATTTAATGGGTACAGTGCTTTAGTTTGGAATAATGAAGAAGTCATTGAGATTGATGCTAATGATGGCTAATCAATAATCTCAACAAACTTATTGCCACTAAATTATACACTCAAAGGTAGTTAAAATGGTAAATTTTACTTTATGTATATTTCAACATAACTAAAGGCAAGATAATAATGATAATCCTATTTAATAAGTCACCCCTATTGGATGAGAATTGCATAGAGCACCTTTTGAATATATCTCATATCTACTATCACCGTATGTGGTACCTATATCAGTCATGGTCCAATCAGGAGACAGAAACCAAACAGTTACTTAAAAATATATTTAATGTGAAAATGTGAGAGTAATGTGAAACCCTGCTACAGAGAACTGAAAAGGGTTAAAATTAAAAGGAAGAAAATAAAAAGGTAGCAGAGCTGGGTGTGGTGGCACACACCTGTAATCCAGTACTTTGGAGACTGAGACAGGAGAATTGCAGGTTTGAGGACAGTCTCAGCAATTTAGCGAGACTCTCACCAACCTAGCGAGATCCTGTTTTAAAACAAAAAATAGGAGCAGGGCGTGGTGGGCCATGCTTGTAATCCAAATACTTGAAAGGCTGAGATAGGAGGATCACAGGTTCGTGACCAGCCCCAGCAACATAGTGAGGCCCTCTGCAATTTAGAGCGGTCCTGTTTCAAAATAAAGAATAAATAGGCCTGGGGGTGTAGCTTGGAGGTAGAATGCCCTTGGGTTCTATCCCAAATACCACACACACACATGATAATAATAATATTAATAATAATAACAAATGCAGAATGCCCCTGGTTTCAATCCCGAGTATTGAAAGAGAGAGAAAGAGAGACTGATTTAACA
The DNA here is from genome assembly GCA_004027185.1 of Glis glis. Classification (NCBI taxonomy): domain Eukaryota; kingdom Metazoa; phylum Chordata; class Mammalia; order Rodentia; family Gliridae; genus Glis; species Glis glis. The sequence goes on from PVJS01004324.1 coordinate 37,406, forward strand.
ATATCCCTTTTACTACAGGAGCAAAAGGAGAAAGAGAAGTTAGAATAATTAAATCTGAGAAGCACGCAGGAAAAGCTTCACAGAGCTGGGATTCAGACCTCTGAGAAGGAATCAGTGAGAATCAGTGGCTGGTGTCTCTGGTGGGGTGCAGGAGCTGTTTCTGAGAGAGCTGGGAAAAGTGCAGACTAGAATCAAATGCAGCTACAGACCTATACTGCTGCTGGGGGGCAGTGATTGTGGCTAAGTTACACTGACAGGAGCAAAGACACAGTAGGATGGACTGTGCCTCTTTCCAATCTCTTACTTTGAAGCCTCCCTTTAGCATTCTCCCAGATGACAAAGAAAATGAGTACTTGGCACAGTAGATAAACGTAGTTTGGGTGCAGAGGTGCAAGACCTTTATAGCTATTATAGTTTGTATGTTTATCCTCATTTTACACACGATAGAGTTATGATTCAGAGGTTCTGGATAGCTTGCACAGCCACACAGTTGAGAGAAAAATTGATGTGTGAGCCCACCTCCCCTTCAGTGGAAAGTATGTACTGTCAAATGGATCCTTTTATTTTATGGGTTAATTTATGTAATCACTTAATTACTTTTTAACAATTGAATTCTTTGCCATCTCTCTGATGTGGAGCATTGTGCTTGGTCCTGGTGAGGCAGACTAATCAAATACACAGTCAGGTCAGGGCTGCAGGGAGCAGCCAGATGATCTCAGCCAAATGGCAAGCTCTGTCACAGAGGTGTGTTGGCGTGCTGTGCAGGACGCTGGAGCCCTGGAGCACCTTACCGAGGAGGGTCTGAGCAGAAGCCATGCCAAGGAGGCCGTCCCCAACTGGTGACACTGGAGCTGAGATCCCAGCCATGTACTGTGGCACTTGAGCAACAGTGATCATTTCAGGAGTGGCAGCATTTCTCTTTAAGAAATCCTAGAACCTGTGCTCCTCAGAGAGGAAGTGTACTAAGTCAGCACAATATAGGCACCGATCTATGAAGCTTGCGTGTGAAGCTGGGTGCTTCTCCATTTGCCACGAGCCACAAGCCAGAGAGAGGTTGACCTTTCTACAGAAATGGACAAGGATTAGAGGTCAGGGATTTTGTTTAACTGGGCCACCTTTGAAGTCCTTAAGTTTCAGGAGATAAAAAGAGGTGCTCGTAGGCCTCCCTTCCAGGCCGTGCCTTTGATTCCCAGACAAGGATATAAGAAATAAGATCATTGTGTCAGAACACAAATTTTCATTTCCAGGAATTTCTGAAGAGCCTGGTTTCTCTCTACATTTTGAGGCAAAGCCAGGGGACTTAACCTTTTCCTATCTTCTGCTTATTTATAGAATTGATTGACAGCAGCTCATGACAGAATTCTCTCTACTCCCCCACACACACTATCCTCCCTTTCTCATTGTGGTGTGTTAAAATGATTATTAATTGCTGTTTATATAGCATTGAATGTGCAAGACTTTATGGTATAAGTTTTATATATATTAGCTCATGTAATTCTTATAGCTTAATGAGGATGAATATAAAGTTCAGAGAAGACAAGTAACTTAAAAGTCACACGGTTAAAAAAATTAATAGCAGCACACAGGTATAACTACTGAGATAGATTACCTGTCACAGAGATTAGTTTTTTTCTCTTACTCAATAATCTTTCTGCTGTTTATAAGTGGGGTTGTTGACCAATGGAAAATTGGGACAATATGACAGTAAAATAATGCTACTTGAGAGATGAATATGTTATTCAGACAAGAATGTTTCCTATTGGTCTTTGCTTATTCCAGAAGTTTACATTATTTCAAGCAACTTAAACAACACATACTTCATGTTTACTGTTTTTGGTTTTTTGTTGTTGTTATTTTTGGGGAGGGGTACGGGGAATTGAATCCATTGGCATTCTACTTCTGAGCTGCATCCCAAGACTTTTTTTTTTTAACTTTTTGTATTGAAACAGGGTCTTGCTAGGTTGCTGAGAGTCTAGCTAAGTTGCTGAGGCTGATCTTGAACCCTTGATCCTCTTTTCTCAGCCTGCCAAGTACTGGGATTACAGGCATGTGCCACCACTCCTGGCTACATTTACTATTTGTGTACCATTGTTCTTAGCATCAAGAGATAGCAAAAATCAGTTAAACTCAGTCCCTGTTACCATGAAACTCACAATTTCATGTTATTTTACTAGATATTTTGATCCACAGAGCAAACCAAAGAGATGGATACATGATCCAAATCCCAGGTATCCCATTATAAAGTATGCTTTCCTTCCTCCCCAGAAAGGAGCTTTGTCAGATGAATAATTTTCAACTATTTTTTCCCAATCTGTAAGTGTTCTTTTTACTCTTGATTATTTCTTTTGCTGTGCAGAAGTTTTTCAATTTGATGAAACCCTGCCTGTCTGGTTTTGCCTGTGCTTTTTGGAGTCTCATCCAAAAATTCCTGTCCAGATCAATGTCACAGAGCGTTTCCCCTATGTTTTCTTCTAGTAGTTTTATCATTTTGGGGTTTGAAACTCAAAGAACTCAATAGGAAAAAAAAAAGTGTGATTTAAAAATGTCCCAAAGTTCAGAGGAAAATGGAAAGATCTGGAGAACATTATGTTAAGTGAGATCAGCCAATCACAAAAAAAGAAGGGACATATGTTTACATTAATATGCGCAACTTAGGGAGTAGTGGGGACACAAAAGGGACTCCAATGACAACGGAGAACCCTCAGTGGTGCAAGGGAAGGGGTACAAGGGAAGGGGAAGGGTAAGAAAGAAGTGAATCTATGGAATTACTGTCATAAACAATGTGTATATATGAGATTATACCAACATCATTCTCAGTGCTAAATGTAGGGGGGGAGGCGGGGGGGGGGAGGCAGGGGGGAGGGACACCAAGAGCTGTGTGCATGTATGTTAACACCAAACTGATACTCATTGTGATGTGAGACTACAATGCACCAATAAAAACATAAAAAATAAATAAAAATGTCCCAAAGACCTCAATAGATATTTATCAAAAGAAGAGATACAAATGGATAACAAGTATATGAAAAAATGATCATCATGAATCATCAGGGAGAAGTAAAATCCTAATCACAATGAGATATCACTGTTCCCCAATCAGGATGGCTAGTATCAAAAAACCAAAAATAATATTGATAAATGCTGACACTAAGATGGAGAAAGGAAAACGCATACACTGTTGGTGGGAATTTAAATTAGTATGACCATTGTGGAAAACACTGTGGGGTTTCTTCAAAAAATTAAAAATAGCTCCCATATGACTCAGCAATCCCACTATGGATACATAGTCAAAGGAAATGAGATAAGTATGTCAAGGAAATACCTGCACTCCCATATCTATTGTAGAATTATTCAAAATAGCCAAGAGATGGAATCATCCTAAGTGTCCACCAATGAATGAATGGGTAAAGAAAATTTGGTACATAAAATCAATGGAATACTATTTAGCCATATAAAGGAATATACTCCTGTCATATTTGTGGCAGTATGGATGAACCCGGATGATACTGTATTAACTGAAATTATTCAGACAGAGAAAGGTAAATATTATATGCTCACACTCATTCATGGAATCTAAAGAATTTAATATCATAAAAATAGAGAGTTAAATAGCGGTTATTAGAAGCTGTAGAGGGGAAGGGCGGCGAGGGGCATTGGGACAAACTGGTCAATAGGAATGAAGCTACAGTTAGGAGAAATAAGTTCTGATGTTCTCTTGCACAGTAGGGTGATACGCTTCACAATACTGTATTGAACATTTCAAAATAGCTAGAAGAAAAGTTTATGGAATAGTCTCACCACCAAGAAATAATAAATTTGTGAGATGATGGATATGGTAAATACCAATTTGATTATTATACAATGCTTTAAAATATCATGCCACAAATATGTGCAATTATGTATTTATTAAAAACTGAAATTTAAGCCAGACTTGGTGGTGCATGCCTGTAATCCCAGTACTTGGGAGGCTAAAACAGGAGGATCACAGGTTCAAAGTCAGCCTCAGAAATTTAGTGAGGCCCTCAGCAACTTAATAAGATCCTGTTTCAAAATAAAATAAATAAATAAAATATGAGGTATATCTCAGAGGTAGAATACCCCAGAGTTTACTACACAGTACTCCTCCCTCAAAAAAAAAAAAAAACCAGAAATTTTTAAATACCTCAACAAGAGAGAGCTTGGTGAAGGAAAAAGACTTTCATCTATTTATGGGCTTTGTTTGTTCATTTGTTTTCCCTGTAGAGATGAGAGCATTGAATTGGGACCCACACAAAGGACATAGAAGGGATAATTTGTGTGGTTTATGTGGGGATGTAAGGGTGAAAATAAAAAGGGCTCTTTGACTTCTCTATGGCATCCTGTCTCACCAACAAAGGTTAAACTATTTGAAGCAGAAACTCTACTTACCCAGCATTAGAGAATAAGGACTCATTAGAGTGTTCTCTGTTTTCTCCCTCTAGAATTCCCACCCTAGGTGAGAGGGGTATTGATGGACAGCAGTTATGCGCACTGGGATAGAGAAAGGAAATCTTTGCATTCTTTACAATTTCCATTTTCCATATGAGGAGTTTGGGACCCAGAGGAACCAGGGTCTATTCAAAAGTCACAGCCAGTGCAGAATGAAACATCACTTCTTCAGTTCCAAGAGCAACGACCCCTCCTGTACGACACTGCAACAGAAGTATGCATCCCTTAGAACCCCCATGACACGGAAGGTACATTTATATAAACATTAAAAAGTGAGGTCTGCAGAGTCCACACCAATCCATCTTTTAAATCTTGTGTTTTGTGGCATTATAATGGGAGCATGCTTCGCAGAGAGCTCTCCATAGATGCTATTACCCTGCACGGCGGCTTTGGAAAGTGGGCTGAGGATGCTGTGAGTTTGTGCAACAGCACATGTTAACATGAGTTATAATATGTCAGGGGCCCCGTGTTAACGATCAGAGAACCTATTCAGCTCCTTTAAGGTTAATCAACTCAGCATTTGTGCCAGGTGTAATGTCTAATTAAAATGATGGACGGGCAGAGAATGCCTTCAGGCAGAGGGAGGAGATGGCACAAAGAGGGAGCACCCGTGCCATATTGGTTTGGAAAATCAATAAGAGGAGCTCATTTTATCCCCGTGTTATCTGTGCATTTGCCATTCAGTGGCTCATTTGACAATGCGCCAACTGGCTGACGAGTCGGCTCAGCGGGGCCCCTTTTCTCAGCATTTAAAGATGCTTTGGTTGGAGGAAGCTTAGCAGTGGTCCAGGTTGACTCTGGAGGGAACCGGAGATCTAAATGTGGCCAAGGGGATGCAGAAAACTATCCCAGGTTCTTCTTTGAATCACCAAAGCTAAAGGTTGATAAGGTAGCTAAAAGAGCTGCCAGAATATGGAGAAGTCTGAATTTGAGCCTTAGTTCTGGCACCCAATAAATTCTTAACCTTGGGGAGATATTTTCGGCCTTCAGTTTCAATATCTGCAAATGTACAAAGTCATAACGTTGACTGCCTTGCCAACTGCGTCATGTTATCGTGAAAATTAGAAGAACTTTTGAGCGTGGAAATATTCTGTGACTATATATAAATTTAAAACATATATTTAAATATGTGCATGCATCTAATTTTGCATCTGTATTTTTATTTATATGCACTAGTTCATTTAATAAATATTTATAGGAATTTTGCTATGTGCTAAGCACTATTCTAAGGATTAAGAATGCAGAAAGAAACAAACAACAGTTGACTGCTCTCCAAGAAAGCTAACTGTCTAATGGGAGGAAAATATCTCACAGATACTTAGTTATGGTCCACTTAGGTATGGTGAAACTTCCTCATCCCACTTTTTCTTAAGAACCAACTCCGAGAAAACCAACTGAAAGGTCAGTTACATAGAAAATATGCAGGGAGCTGATACATGCATATCTGTCTTTATAGCGGCACAGTTCACAATAGCCAAATGAATTATGAAACTGTGGTATATACACATGATGGAACTTTACTTAGCCATAAAGAGGAATAAACTTCTGTCCTAATTGGGAAAATGGATGGAACTAGAGAATATTATGCAGAGATTAGCCAGTCTCAGAAAATGAAGGGTCATATGTTTTCTCTCATATGTGGAAGCTAGAGAGAAATTGGGTAAAGGAGGAGAGACTCCAGTGGAGCAATGGAGGCCATTTAGGAGAGAGAAGGAGGGAGGAGACTTGATGAAGAAAACATTTCAAATAATGCTATGTACACATATCAAATTACCAGTATCAATCTGTCAATAACATGTATGGTGAAGGGGAGGGCATGGTTGGGATCCTGAGGAAAACACACCAAGTGCTGTGTGCATGTATGTTCCTATCACTCTAAACCTCATTTTAATGTATAATTACAATGCACCAATAAAAGTATACTTAACAAAGAAAATAAGCATGGTGGGGGAAGAGAAGGGGATGTAACTCAGTGGTAGAACATGAGTCTAGCATGTGTGAGATCCCAAGTTCAATCCTAGCATATATATATATGTAGGAGATCAAGGAACACACAAGGGAATATAATTATATGCAATTTTTTTTCAAGAAGTAAATGGACGATTTTACTTAAACTACATGAGGATGTGAGTACATATATTGTGGTATAAATGTATGCCACTGCTCCCAGTAAAGAAAGTCACCAATTCAAAAAAAGCTGTCTTGATCATCCTTGGGCTAAAAAAAAAAAAAAAGTTGACTCAAATTGAAAATAAACAGCCCTTGAAAACTACAATTGTGCTAAAACAACGCAATGATTCAATGGTGCCTCTTTCCAAAACTCTGGAGACTCCAGCTCTAGGGGTGTGCACATCAACATGGAAGACTTTCAACCTTGCCAGTGGTCACATGACTCCAGAAATATCAACAGTACAATCAGATAGATTTCTCAGTCAAAGTTAGCTAGGTACTATTTTTTAATTTATTGATATCCAGTGTTGGTGACTACTCATGACTTTCATACAATATAATTTCTTGGAAGATATGAATATGTTTATTACTTAACACGAAGGACTGAACAATGGAAAAACAGACATAATTTTTTATTTCAGTTCATAGCCCACCAAAATTAATTTTTTAGCCTACCAATGAGTTGTGCACTAAACTCTGAGAATTAAGTATCATGGGATTATGTGAGTTTTCTGCAAGATGATTCTTTAATCCGAACTTGAACACTTCTTCATGGGAAGCATGCATTAAGGCATTGGATTACCCATACCACTACAGGAGAACCACCAAGGTATACAGTTTATCGAATTTCCTTGTCTACAACTTATACTCATCCATAAATAAATGCATTATGAAACTTTTATTATACTACTACCAACTATCAGTTGTTTTGTTGGAGATTATGGGAAAGAACAAAAAATTGATCATGAAGATAGTACATTTGGGGTCCCAAGGAACAAAATAATTTCAAGTATCATATAACAGACTATTAACTCTTTATCTTGTAGTCTCGGGTAAATGGAATCTTGACATATGTCACAGGCAAGTTAGGAACATATTCTTACAAATGGATGGTTCTAAAAATAAAATCACTTATAGAGTCTATCTTAGTCCATTTGGGCTGCTATAACAAAATACTATAAACTGGTTGCTTAGAAATGACAGAAATTGCCAGGTGTGGTGGTGCACGCTTGTAATCCCAGTACTTGGGAGGCTGAAACTGGAGGATCCGTGTTCACGGCCAGCCTCAGCTACTTAGTGAGGCCATCCACAATTTAGTGAGACCTTGTTTCAAAATAAAGAATACAAAATAAGGCTGGGGGTGTAGCTCGCAGGTAGAATGCCCCTGGGTTCAATCCCCAGTACTGCAAAAAAAAAAAATGACAGAAATTTATTTCTCAAAGTCTGAAAACTGAAAGTCCAAGATCAAGGTACTAACAGATTCAGAGTCAGCTGAGGGACCCTTTCTTGAGACATGCCTTCTTGTCATGTCCTCAAGTGGTGAAGGGCCAAGGGATCTCTTTTTTATGATGGCACTCATTCCATTTTTGAGGGCTCCTCTCTCCTGACCTAATCACTTCTCAAAGGACCTATCTCCTAATGCCATCACTTTGGGGGTGAGGATTTCAGTACCCAACTTTTGTGTGTATGTTATGCTGGGTATTGAACCCAGGGACATTCTACCTCTGAGGTATACTCCCAACCTTATTTTACTTATTAATTTATTTTTATTTTATGTTTTGTTTTACTGGGGATTGAACCCAGGGACATTCTACCTCTGAGCTACATCCCCAGGCCTATTTTATTTTGAAACAGGGTCTCACTAAGTTGCAGAGGGCCTCACTGAGTTGCTGAGGCTGTCCTTGAACCTGTGATCCTTTTGTCTCTGCCTCCCAAGAATTGAGATTACAGGTATACACCACTATGCCTGGCCTATTTTATTCTATTTTATTTTGATACAGGGTCTCAAGTTACCGTACACTGCTCACCTTGAATTTGTGATCCTACTGTCTCAGCCTCCTAAATACTGGGTCAACATATGACTTTTGAGGGGGACACAAACATTCAAACAATAGCAGGGTCCCTGGCGATTCCTGGACCGAGACACCAAATAGTAGAGTGAGATTTCAGTCCTATTTCTCTTAACCTAAGTTTTATGACACTACAGTTATTACATAAAGTTGACAGCTGTTACGAAGGAATAAAAGGAAAGAAAAGGCTCATTCAGAGAAAGCACGTTATTAATCTTAAATAGAGGGGAATAAAGGAGATGCCTAGAAAAGATGGTATGGACAACAGGTCAGAATTTGCATTCTTGGTATGAACAGACAAAACTACACAAGTGATACCAAATTGATTTAAAATTTGTTTTTAAAAATGCTTTGTTGTGATGGATTTAGATAGGAAATGGAAAAGAGCCCAACATGTTATACAATAGGGGAGGGAGTCCTTTGCAAGTAATGGGAGAAAGAAAGCAAGAAGGTACAATTGTCTCATTCTGCACCTTGCATCTGGATGACTTTGAATGTTCATATGTTGGGGGTTTCTAAATTATTTTATATTTTAATTAATGCATTGTAATTATACATCATAGTGAGATTCAAAGTGATAAAAAAAATACATGCACACAGCACTTGGTGTATTTCCTTTTGCGGCCCACCCCTCCCCATACATGTTAGTGAGATTGGTCATAATACCTTCATATATGGACATAACATTAATTGAACTGTTTCCTTCTTCAAATCTCCATTTTCCCCTCCCCACCTCCCTTACCCAATCCCTTTCCACTATTCTACTGATCTCTCTCCTTATTTAACTTTTGTTTCATATTTTCTCTCTAGCTCCCACATATGACCCTTGGATATTGAAGACCTGATGCAAATGATTCCAGTGAAAGTGATAGAATTTAAATAATTGAATATTAAAAGTAGTAAAACTCTGGAAATACTAGGTATTGTCTGTGTGGTGGTAATTACTGCTGATGCAAGACCCAAATTGCCTAAGAATTTCCGAACACCTAATTATATGCCTCACTCTGTCTTTGATGCTGCAATTTTTATCCAGAAAAGCATATTTTCTGATTGAGTTTTAAGAAGTGAAAAGTGTGAAAGTAAATAGAAGAAGAAAAAGAGGAGGAGATAACCAGCATCATCATTTCTGTGACAAAAAAAAAAAAAAACAGCAACAAAAACACAAAGACTTAAGCAGCAAGCTTTATCAAGTGCCTCTTATGTGTCAGGCACCAAACGGCAAGCACATCACTAATGTAGCCTAGTTCATTCTCAAAGTACTTTTGCAATGCAGGCATGCTGCATTTGATAGATAAAGACACCTGTGTCCAGTTAATTCTCAATGGTGGCACTATTCTTTTGACCTCTGAACTTTTTGTGAGAAAGAAATGAGTAACTCTTTTAAGTCAGTATATTTTGGAGTGACTTTGCTTCAGTATTATCCTAAATAACACAGCCACTATTAGGACCTTGGTTCCCATAAGGGCTTGAGTGGTCTTCATTTGTCTTAAGTGGTTTATATTAATGTTGCAATAGAATTATCTAGTATTCCTAAGTAAATGCATGGCACCTCTTTAGGAAAAGGGAAGCAGGGTTTCAGGCATCCATTAAGCTTATCAATTGCAGCCGATCATGGTGCATGGTGGCACACACCTGTAATCTCAGTACTTGGAAGGCTGAGACAGGAGTATTGCAGGTTCAAGACCAGCCTCAGCAACTTAGTGAGATCCTGTTTCAACATAAAAAATAAAACAGGGCTGGGGTATAGCTCAGAGGCAGAATGCTCCTGGGTTCAATCCCCAGTACCAAAAAACAAAACAAAACAAAAAAACTTCTCTATTGTACAACAATGATAAAAACAACAATCACAACAGGACATCAAACTTTCTGAGTAACAGAGCTGGAAATCATTTGATAAAAGATAAAGTGAGTCTCAGATCTATGGTACTTTCGATACTCCTGTTTCCAACATTATACAAATGGTGTAGAAGAAAAATACTGAGCATGTTGGCATCAAATAAATATAATGTTATTCTACCATATAGCCTGTTGTGTTGTTCTAGAGCCTTTATAACACACCTTGAGATTCCTATGCCTCAATTATTAAGTTACAACAAAGTGTAGCTGACCTGGTGGGTCACAGAGTGTTTGAATCAAATGAAGCAAAGGCTATACAAAGGCCTTGGCTACCTGAAATGATTTCTGTGGTTTTGAGCCCAGCTTTGTTCAATGTCCTGGAAGAGTCCAAGAAAATAATGAAAATACCAAAATACCAACGTGCAGTCACTACCTTCAAGTTTTAGCAGACACGATTGATAATAACCATCAGTTAGAGTGAATCTGCACTTACTCATGAGTTTGGAGAGTGTGGGGGAAGTAATGATTAACACCTAAAGGTGTATTTGAGGGGGCTTCAGATAAAATGCATCATCTTGATGTGGCAGAAGCTAAAGACTAAGGAGGAGCTCAATATATATTGAAGTCATTCATGACTAGAGAAGGAATAAAAGCAAGACCTACATGTGTGGACTCTCACAGAATTAGCAAAGTGTCCACTTTGCCTGTGAAAACTTGATCATGATACATGGCATGATTATAATATGATAGGGAAAGTCTGGCATTTTACAAATCTGAGATTCGATTGAAATTAATGAGGTGCCCCTTTTCATTCTGGGCTATGCTGGACCTGAAACCTAGTAATAAGGACACTAAGGACACGGAGTTTAGAAGATAATATGGGAGGGATTTTCATACTCTTACCACTGGATTTTCCACATTGGAGACAATACCGTTGTCTCTGACTGTGCTGTTTCTGAGGCAAAAGTCAGGGGCAGCAAAGAGGGAAGCAGCACACTTCTTTCTGTCTATTTCTTTCTGTTAATGCTTCAAAGCAAATGACATGAAAAATCCTCTGTAATGGTGATGAGCAGATTTTTCCATTTGCAGATGATGACCACATGCATCGATAGCAGGGCCATTCTTTATTTATGCTCAACCGGGTTTCTGCAAATAGAGAAATTGGCTAATTATCTACAAATTTTCATTCTTTATCTCCATAGAATTTTAATGAACAGGAATTGCCATTTGCTCATTCAGATCTGTGAGCAGGGAACAATCTCTCCCCTTGGTGATTTCTCTCCCTCTCCAGTTCTCAGGCCTGATAACATTAGGAGAAATAAAATCCTGGCTGGTCATTTTCTTATTACTCACTTATTCTCTTGCTTTCTAAACTACAGTCTTCTGAATTGTAAGGCTTCTTCCTCTAAATTGTGAGGATGAAATAAAAATATTTGGAAAGTTTTCCTTGCTGTGCTGTCTGCATAGACCTGCTTCTCTGTGAAGTCATGGTTTGGGTGTAATTGGGTTGTACTCCACACAAAGTAATCAAATCGAATCAACAAATACTCATTGAGGACAGCTATTACAAGGCAGTGCGCTTGACAAAATACCCCTTTACTAATTTCTGGCCTGAAATCTACAGACCCTAGAAGTATTTGGCACAAGGGTGCTACTTCTATTCTGCTAAATGACCGTCATCATTACCAGTAACAAGAGTTGATTATGGCCCCAAAATATCTCTAGAATCTGTCTCTTTCTCCATTCCAACTGTCACTGTCTTCATTCAGGACATCACTGTGTATCTCCCAGATCATGTTATTCCTTCTATCTGCTTTCCCTTGCCCCAGTACCTTAGTCCCCTCCACTTTATCCTTTTCCTTAGTGGCTGAACATTTATTATAAAGTATGCATACTCTTCAACTTACAATGTGGTTACATCTGGATAAACCCATCCTAAGTTAAAAACACTGTAAGTTGAAATGCATTTAATATACCTAACCTACTGAAAAACATAGCTTAGCAACACATTACACTGTAGAATATTGATTATGTGTCATCAATGATTGTGGGGGTGATGAACTGGGAACTATGACTCACAACTACTGCTCAGAGGGGCAAGAGAGCACAATACCACTTATAGCTATCCTGGGAAAAGTTCAAATTTCAAAGTGTAGTTTCTACTGAATGTGTCTCATTTTCACACCATTGTAAAGTCCAACTCAAGCCATCAAAGGTTGGGGACTGTCTGTACCGATCTTATTTTGCTCTCTTCTCAGCCAAGAATAGTTCACTGCTTTCCTTCATCAACTGCAAATTAAGGGAATACATAGTCCCCATTTAAAGAGTAAACAGTATTTCTGTGGACCACCCACGAAGATTTCAATTACTTTCATTATAATATTACTCAAGCATAAGTCTAGGCATATTCTTCCTAAGTAGTGCTTGTGCATCTCTACCACCAAATCAACTTATTATTGAAACAAAAACAGCATAATGAAACCACAAGGAAAAATGAATATCAATAGTGTAATTATTTCTTCTGAAATTCCATAATTAACACATAGAATTTAAGAGTAGAAGTATGAAGTTGTATGAGTTATACTTTTTATTGACTATATTTTTAGATTTTAATATGACTGATTGAATCATTAGTCTTATTTTAGACTTTCTTCTTTTAAACCTTAATGTTATTTTTAATGTCCAGTTCTTTGGATGGACTAACACACATGCCAAAGTATCATCACAATGTTTTGTAAATCACGTTTTAGGAATAAAAATCCTTATTGACTGAATATTTATTATTTGCTATAATCTGAAAGTTTGTGTCCTCCCAAATGTCAATATTGAAATCCTACCCCTCAAGGTGATGGCTAGGAGGTGAGGGATTTGGGAGGTGAGTAGGTCTTAAGGGAGGAGTCCTCTTGAAGGGGATCAGTACCCTTATGTAAAGAGGTCCAAGGGAGCTTGGTTGTGCATTACACCCTGTGAGGTCACTGATAGGAGACACCATGTATGAACTGTAGAGTGGTTCCTTCTCCAAACACTGAATCGCCAGTGTCTTGAACTTTAACTCCCCAGTCTCCATAACTGAGAACTAGATTTCAGTTCTTGATAAGTAGTCCATTGCAGAACTTAAGGTAGAGATTCAAAAAGGTTTAGATTTGACTGAAAATTATCCAGGATATCTCCTTAAATACAAGGTCATTTCTTAAGGTAGTGGCTTTCAAACTATTTGAAGATTTAAAACACTGTATAAAAGTTAAATCTCATTGATGATCAATGCCCCAATCCTGTACAGATCAGCTCCTATTAAAACACCATCTTTTTCTTCATAGCATTCTTCAGAAATATGATTCTTTAAATGGCTAGATCATCTATCAGACTCCTCACTACAAAGGAGGAAGCTCCAAGAGGAATGGGCCTACAATTCTGGTTTGGTCCAAACTCTATCCCAATACCCTGCATAGCACCTATGAGATAGTAGGCCCTCCATAAATACTGCATGAAACCTAAAACAGGTTTGATGTGGTTGAAAATGGAGTGGGGGACTCTCATCCATTCTACCCTGTTCTTCTTCAGTAGTCCCTGGAGTGGCTTAGCACAATGAATAATGTACAACAGATTGTGTTTTTTTGGGGAAAAAAAAAGATTGTGACCTCAATTTTTCATTCTTCTTTGGCAAAGTGAAGATAATAATGAGGAACCGATAAGGTTAAGTATGAACTAATGTATGATAATGAACATGAACATAGTTTTTAAACTCTAATCACTGTTTATCAGTATGTGCATATAAAGCAATGTAGGACATAGCCATTACTCCAATTTTCCCCTAATAGCTGGAATGGAATCCTGGACTTATTGGGTTGGGCCAAAGGTAATTGCTATAATATGCATTAAAGACACTCACAGCTTCTGTTGTGGACTCTGATCTAATCAAAGCAGCCCAAGTTCAAATGTAAAACAAATCACACCCAAAGTGAAAAAACATTAATTAAGTTTCACTTTCTGAAGTTCTCATCTCCACTGCCTTGGACCTTCTGGCACTGCCAGCCCTAGAATAACATTCTCCATCCCTCACATTTTTATTGACAGGCCTTTGAGATAAATCGTGCATACACCTGAACATTTTTAAGTTGGAAACACAATCAGAAATGTTTTTGAATCTCCAAATTTTGGGTATGTGCAGTATTTGGAATGGAGTTAAGGTTGAGGAAGGAATGGAGACAACACTTTAGAAGATAAAAATAAAATTTAAGGGCTGAATAACAACTATTCTAAGATAATTCTCTCATCTGTGCTGCTTTTGTTTAAATAAACGCTGCAAAGAAAGCCAGGCACAGTATTGCATGGTTGGAATCCCAGTAGTTGGAAGGCTGAAACAGGAGGATCTCAGATTGGAGGCAGCCTCAGCAATTTAGCAAGCCCATCAGCAACTTAGTTAGACCTTGTTTCTAAATAAAAAAATAAAAGGGATGGGGATGTAGCTCAAAGGTAGAATGCCTCTGAGTTCAATCCCAATAGCAATAAAGAAATAAACATTGTCATTTTGAAAAAGAGGCCTTATAGCTAGGACTAAAAATTCCCAGGTTCTGTGTTAGACTGCCCTGATTCCAAACTCTAATACTTATTGTGCACATTCTTATACAAATGACTCAACCCCTTTCAGAAGCATTTCCTTACATGCAAAATGTGGGTTTTAATAGGATCCATTTCAATAGTTCAGAATCTGGATCTAGATTACATGGTTTTGTTTTGTTTTTTAAATATTCAAGATGGATTTAAGATGGCGACAGAATAGGAGCCCCTGAAGGAGCCTGTTTCAAAATCATCTCAGAATCGCCTCGGGGGCTCAGAACTAAACAACATCGCATAGACACAGAAGAACCAAAACCCAAAATCCAGTAACCCAAGTACGAATACACAGACACAGAGTCTACCAGCTACAGATTCCCACAGAAAGCTGCAATTCCATGTCGGCAGAATCGGTAAGGAGCCATCTTACCCCGTCCCTACAGCCGGGGCTAACACCCCCTGGTGCTGCAGACAGATCTGAAGCAGAAACCAAACCGAGCAGAATTCTGTGAGTGGTGGGGCCATCACAGCAGCAGATCGTGGGCTCCTACCACAGCCGCACACCTCCCCTCCCAGGGCTCTAGGAGCCCTTGTGATCCTCGGCACCCAGCATCACTGCCCCGCGCCAGCCAAGATCTGGGGGGCTCCTGTGCCCCACGTCTGGCCTAGGCAAGCCACGCTATCCTGAACAACCCAGGCGGCCAGCCGCGTGGTCCCGTGCAACCTGCTGCACATCCCACGCGACCAGAGTTGCCAGCCAAGACCTGGGCGCCCTCCCCCTGTGCCCCGCCTAGGCCAGCCAGGCCGAACTGCGCGACCCAGGTGGCCAGCTGCGCCTTCACGCATGACCAGGGCAGCAGCTGCGCCCCACCTAGGCCAGCTGCGCCATCCCGTGCGACCCAGGCAGCCAGCCGTGCTGTCCTGTGCAACCCAGGGGGCCAGATGCGTGATCCCCTGTGACCCAGGCGACCCACTGCACCATCCAGTGCGACCAGAGTAAACAGCTGCACCCGCATAGGCAACAAAGTCATCCTGTGAGACCCAGGTGGCCAGACGCAAGGTCCCGTGCGACCCAGGCAGTCAGACTTGCCATCCCGCATGACCAGGGTGAACAGCCATGCCCAGCCTAGGCCAGCTGCGCGGTCCCGTGCGACTCAGGCAGCCAGCCACGCCATTCCTGGCAACCAGGGTGGCCAGACACGCCCTGCATAGGCCAGCTGCGCCATCCCGTGCTACCCGAGCGCCCCTGATGACCCGCCTAGGCCAGCCTCGCCATCCCAGGTAAACCAGGCGGCCTTCCGCGCCCCACCCTGGACTCCTACACCGCCACCAGAGACCTGGGCGGCCCTCCAAGCCCCGCCTTGGACTCCCACACTCCCCGGAGCTGCTACCTGAGACCCAGAACCTGCACCTCTCTTACCTGTGAAGGATCCCCTGTGCCACACTTCAGAGCCCAGATATCCTCCAGAGCTGCCACTTGAGAACTGCGCAACCCTCCACACTGCCACAGAGCCAGGGCATGTACCAGCACCACCATCTGAATTCCAGGAGCCCAAGCACCTCACAGGGGCCCGTGTGCAATCCTTAGCACCATGCCTCAGCACCCGTGCACCCTCAGCACCAGGCACCACCACCCGAGTTCCGGAGTTAGCACCCCCCTCGGGCCCGTGTGAGATATTTAGCGCTGCACATCAGAGCCTGGGCAACCTCCAGTGACGCCACCAGAGACCCGGAGTACGTGTGTACCACCTGGGGCCCGGGCGACCCTCAGCACCTGCGCCTCAGAGACCGGGCATCTTCCGGCACTGTCACCTGAGCCTTGGAGCCCACATCCAACACCATGCCTTGAAGTGCGCCTCATGTGCCAACACCAGAGCTCCGGAACCTGTATGCCCCCCAACCCACACACCTTGCCCCAGTAAACCAGACTGCAGAGTACTGACCCAATAGGGTCTACAGGGACCATAAAGAGGTCTTATACTTAGAAAGGAAGATGATGCGGAGGCAAAAGAAACATAAAATTGAAAACACCAAAAATAAGAGAATGAGGAACAGTGAAGAAACAAGAAACACTCACAATGCATCAAGTGAGATTACTGATACTGACCTACAGGAAATGCAAGACAGAGAATTCAAAATTTTGATCTTCAGAATGATGAAAGGCCTCAAAGAAAGCATAGAGGAGATGAAGGAAGAAGTTGGGGCTCTAAGAAAGAATCAGAAAGAAACACTGAACAAAATGAAAGAGGCAATAAATGAATTAAAGACTGCAATAGAAACCAAATCTAGTAGGCTTGACCACATGGAAAACGGGGTATCACTCCTGGAAGACAGTTCATTCAAAACTAGAAACACAGTCAACGATATACAGAAGATATTACAACAACACACCCTGGCCATCCAAGAAACACAAGACAATACAAGATGTCCTAATCTAAGGATAAAAGGCATCAGAAAGGATTAGAAACACAGACTAAGGGTAAAAGAAACCTCTTCAAAGAAATAATATCAGAGAATTTTCCAAATATAGTAAAGGACTTGGACATTCCCATACAAGAGACATAGAACACCATCAAGACAGGACCAAAGAAGGACCTAACCACTCCATGTAATAATTAAAATGTGTAACGTAGAGGCCAAAGAAAGAATCTTAAAAGCAGCAAGAGCAAAAGAAAGGGTAACATACAGGGGCAAAACAATAAAAATCACCCCAGACTTCTCAACCAAAGTCAGGAATGCCAGGATGGATTGGTATGGAGTACTCTGGACCCTGGAAGAAAACAACTTCCAACCAAGACTGGTATATCCAGCAAAGCTATCATTTAAAATTGATGGAGAAATAAAAATGTTCCATGAAAAACAAACACTTAATGAATTCATGAGGACCAAGCCAACACTGAAGAAAATCCTAAAAGAAATGAATTACAAAGAAGGAAAAACAAGCAGTTTTCAGAACCACAGGAGAGGTGAACTCCACCATGTAGGCAACTAAACAAGGAGATTTATCACTACAGCAAACAGAAAATAGAACTCAAAATGACAGGAAACAAAAATTATATCTCAGTAATAACATTGAATGTTAAAGGACTCAACTCCCCAACTAAAAGGCATAGATTTGGCAATGTGGATTAAAAAGCACAACCCAACTATATGCTGCTTACAAGAAACTCACCTTCTAGACAAAGATACTCATACATTAAAGGTAAAAGGATGGAAAAAGATATACCATGCAAATGGAGATCGAAAACAAGCAGGAGTAGCAACACTTATATCTGACAAAACAGACTTTAAGCTGAAACACATTAGAAGAGACAAAGCAGGGAACTTATTACTAATAAAAGGAACAATCCAACAAGAAGATATAATAATAGTAAACATCTACAACCCAAATGTGGGTGCACCCACATTCATAAAACAAAGTCTTTGGGACATCAGGTCCCAAATAGACCCAAACACAATAATATTGAGAGACTTCAACATACCACTCATTGATCGATCTCCAGACAAAAGATGAATAAAGATTGTTCAGACCTAAAGAAAACCATAGACCAGATGGATCTAATAGACACATACAGATAATTACAACCAGCAACACCTGAATACACATTTTTCTCAGCTGCCCACGGAACATTCTCCAAAATAGACCACATACTGGGTCACAAAGCAAGCACCAGCAAATTCAAAACATGTGATATTATTCCCTGCATCTTTTCAGATCACAACGGAATGAAACTGGAAATTATCAACAGGAATACTAAAAGTAACCATATAAATGCATGGAGACTGAATGATACACTTCTGAAAGAGGAATGGATCAGAAAAGAAATAAGGGGAGTAATAAAAAGATTCCTTGAATTAAACAAAAATAGAGACACGATGTACCAAAATCTATGGGACACTTTGAAGGCAGTGTTAAGAGGAAAATTTATAGCACTGAGTGCCCACATATGAAAAACAGAATAAACACAAATAAATAACCTACTAACATACTTCAAGGATCTTGAAAAACAGGAACAGTCAAATCCCAAAGCCAGTAGGAGGCAGGAGATAACTAAAGTCAGAGCAGAAATTAATGAAATGGAAAATAAAAAAATACAAAGAATCAACAAAACAAGAAGTTGGTTCTTTGAGAAGATTAACAAGATTGACAAACCACTAGCTAACCTAACCAAAAGAAGGAGAGAATCAACCCAAATTACCAAAATCAGAAATGAAAACTTATATTCCAATAAAATGGAAAACATGGAAGAAATTGAAAGATTTCTAGACACATACAACCTACCTAAATTGAACAAAGAGGATATAGGTAACCTGAATCAACCAATAGCAAGCACAGAGATAGAA
This sequence comes from Glis glis, assembly GCA_004027185.1. Taxonomy (NCBI): domain Eukaryota; kingdom Metazoa; phylum Chordata; class Mammalia; order Rodentia; family Gliridae; genus Glis; species Glis glis. The sequence goes on from PVJS01004324.1 coordinate 56,626, forward strand.
ACAGCAATAAAAAGTATGCCATCAAAGAAAAGCCTAGGTCCAGATAATTACAACCAGCAACACCTATATAGAAGAACTAAAACCAATACTTCACAAACTATTCCATGAAATTGAAAGAGATGGAATTCTTCCAAATTCCTTTTTATGAGGCCAACATCACATTAATACCAAAGCCAAATAAAAACATTTCAAGAAAAGAGAATTACAGACCAATATCATTAATGAATATAGACGGAAAAATTCTAAATAAAATACTAGCCATGCGCATTCAAACCCATATTGAGAAAATCGTACACCATGACCAAGTTGATTTCATCCCAGGAAAGCAAGGCTGGTTCAACATACACAAAACAATACACATTATTCACCATATAAATCGAACTAAAAACAAGAATCACATGATCATTTCAATAGATGAGGAAAAAGCATTTGACAAAATTCAACAACACCCATTCATGTTAGGAACTCTACAGAAAATTGGAATAGAAGGAACATACCTCAACATCATTAAATTAATATATAAGAAGCTCAAAGCCAACATCATACTGAACGGGGGAAAATTGCCAGAATTCCCCTTAAAAACAGGAATAAGAAAGGATGCCCACTATCACCACTCCTTTTCAATATAGTCCTCAAAACTCTTGCCAGAGCAATAAGACAAAAGAAGGATATCAAAAGAATTCAAATAGGAAAACAAGAATTAAAATTATTGTTATTTGCAGATGACATGATCCTATATCTAGAAGACCCAGCGAACTCAACCAAAAATCTACTAAAGCTGATTAGCAAATTCAGCAAAGTAGCTGGATATAAGATCAACCTAAAAAAATCAGTAGCTTTCATATATGCCAACCATGAATGCACTGAGAAAGAAATTCAGAAAACAGTTCCATTCACAATAACTTCAAAACCAATCAAATACCTAGGAATAAACTTAACCAAAGAGGTAAAAGACGTCTACAATGAAAACTATAGAACACCGAAGAAAGAAATAGAAGAAGAACTTAGAAGATGGAAAGATCTCCCCTTCTCTTGGATAGACAAAATAAATATTATCAAAATGGCCATTCTGCTAAAAATGATCTATAGAATCAGTGCAATCCCTATCAAAATACCAACATAATTTTTCACAGATCTAGAAAAATCAGTCATTAATTTTATATGGAGAAACAAAAGACACAGAATAGCTAAAGCATTTCTCAGTAATAAGAATCTTTCAGGAGGCATAACAATTCCTGATTTCAAATTGTACTACAGAGCTGTAGTAATAAAAAGAGCATGGTATTGGCACAAAAAGAGACACATAGACCAGTGGAACAGAATAGAAGATACAGAAACAAGTTCACAAACTTATAGTCAATTGATTTTTGACAAAGATGTTAAACACATACGTTGGAGAAAGAACAGTCTTTTCAACAAATGGTGCTGGGAAAACTGGTTATCTACCTGTAGAAAAATGGAACTAAATCCTTACCTCTCACACTGCACAGGAGTCATCTCGAGATGGATTAAAGACCTGGAAGTTAGACCACAGTCTGTAAAATTATTAGAAGAAGACATAGGTTCAACACTCCAACATATAGGCACAGGTAGAAACTTCCACAACAAGACCTCCAAAGCACAGGAAATTAAAACAAGAATTAATAAGTGGGATAGCATTAAACTACAAAGCTTCTGCTCATCAAAGGAAACCATCAAGAGCTTAAAAAGAAAGCCTACAGAATGGGAGAAGATCTTTGCAAGCTATCCCTCTGACAGAGGTCTAATATCTAGGTCTAATACAAAGAACTTAAAAGGCTTTACACTAAGAAAACAAATAATCCGATCAAGAAGTGAGCAACTGAAATGAATAGACACTTCACAAAAGAAGAGATACAAATGGCCAATAAATACATGAAAAAATGTTCAACATCACTAGCAATCAGGGAGATGCAAATCAAAACTTCTCTAAGATTTCATCTAACCCCAATTAGAATGACAATCATTAGGAAGTTAAACAACAAATGTTGGCGAGGATGTGGGGAAATCGGGACTCTTCTACACTGTTGGTGGGATTGCAAACTAGTTAAACCACTATGGAGGTCAATGTGGAGATTCCTCAGAAAACTGGGAATGGACCCTCCATATGATCCGGCTATACAAATGCTGGGTATCATTCCAAAGAGATTGAATCCAGAAAACTACAGTAATATATGCATACCCATGTTCATAGCAGCACAATTCACCATGGCCAAATTATGGAACCAACCTAGGTGTCCATCAATAGATCCACTCATCAATAAATGAGTGGATTACAAAATTGTGGGAAATACACACAATGCAATTCTACTCAGCAATAAAGGAGAACAAAATAACATCATTTGCAAGAAAATGGAAAGATCTGGAGAACATTGAGATCAGTCAATCACAAAAAAGAAGGGACATATTTTTTCATTAGTATGTGCAACCCAGGGAGTAGTGGGGACACACAAAGGACTCTGGTTGATAATAGAGAACTCTCAGTGGGGCAAGGGAAGTGGTACAAGGGAAAAGGAAGGGCAAGAAAGAAGCGGATCAGTGGAATTACTTTCATAAACAATATGTACATGTGAAAATATACAACATCATTCTCAGTACTTCATACGGGTGGGGGGAGGCAGGGGGACACTAAGAGCTGTGTGCATGTATATTAACATCAAATAGATATTCATTGCGATGTAAGACTCCAATGCACCAATAAAAGCACTTTAAAAAAAAACATAAAATCAATCTCAAAAAAAAGAATAAAGAAACTCTGGCTCTATTATTTACTAGATACAGGATATTAGGATAGATACATGATTCTTTCTGACCTCTGTTTGCCCATGTATAAGATGGGAACACTGTAAATACTTTCATAGTAGGGATTGTAGTAAGGGTTAATATTACATGTAAAGTACTGGAGATATCCCTAGCATATAGAATGTGCTAGTTGTATTCAATACTATAAACATTTTAGTATTTTGTTTAGTGACATGTAGATTATGAAACACATCTATGACTAGCATTTCTAAATTTTACTTGTGTTTATTAACTACATATATCATATCAGTTGGATCCTCATCAATAATCAAGAGTAGGAAATATTTTTCCCATTATGCAATTGAGAGAACTAAGGCTTCTACATGCAATGAACCTGCCAACATCGCACAGTTAGATAGCAGAAGTGGGGATTAACCTTGACCCTAGTAACACTAAACTTCCCTCCATTGTCCCACTGGAGAAAGGAAGATGGTCAATATTTACAGGTCTCTTGGGAAGGGTTTTCACATAACATTACTGAAGATAATCTAGGATCCATGGTGAGAAAAATGAACCATTCCTTAATGATCCCAGATTTTTTCCTAAACATTCTTTAGCATAGTCCCTGGCTCATAATAAACTCTGAAGTGGCATATTTATGAAGGAAATACTGTTTGTTGTAGTTGCAGTTTTGGGGATACCTATGACCTTCCAGGTCAATACTCAGCACTTTATAATCTGCCGCTAATCAATTTCACACAATGATGCTGCAAGATGGACACAAGTATTGACATTTTTTTTAATACTGGGGATTGAAGCCAGGGGTGTTCTACCTCTGAGTTATACCCCCAGCCCTACTTTATTTTTTATTCTGAAATAGGGTTTTGCTAAGTTGCTGAAGGCGTTGCTAAATTGCTGAGGCTGGTCTTGAACCTGTGATCCTCATGTCTCAGCCTCCCAAGTACTGGGATTACTGGCATGTATCACCATGCCTGGCTAGTATTGATTTTTTTTAACAGGCAAAAATTTAGAAGCAAAATATTTTTCTCCAGGCACCCCAGCTAATATGTGGCAGCATTGGGATTTGAATAGGCCTAGGGACCTAAAAATTTGACCTTATATTTTACTCTAAAAAATAGGCAAATGATATCAAGGCTGATATTAGAACTTTAGCATACTTCCTCAAAGACTCTGGAGAAAATGTAACACTCAACATAGCAGGTGGGTGATCAAATCGAGTCCTCGCTCTCTCTTTCCTGACTCCAGCTTGTCATGGACAAAATAGAAATAATTAAGTGTCAATAACTAAAGTTTATTCCTGGCAAACAGCTGATGAGCATTTTCAGAGGCTCCTGTTTTTTGACCTTTACGTGCCCTAGACAATGACGGAATCTTGTTGAAAGCTCTTTAAACTGAAATTAATTTATGCTCGACAGTGATTAAAAGAGAAAGTGAGAAGGGGATGGAAATTAACAAATCCATCTTTATTGCTGAGATCCTATTATGATTATAAGGAGAAGGAAAAATCAACGTGGCGGGTGCCAGCTGCAATCTGGTAAGGAGTTTAAGCAGCCCGTCCCGCTTGGGAAATGTCCTTGGCTGGACAGATTTATCTGTCACTGAAGCTCTCAGGGAGGGGGTCTTATTTATCAGGGAATGGGATGCTGAGGTCCTTGACTTGCTTTTGGAATAAGAGGCTGGTACCAAAGAGATAGCTGCTAGGGGGACAGACCAGGAAACTTGACGGATGAGGCCTCTTGCAAATCTGATTCTTCTTGTGCCTATAGGAAGAGAGATGACTGAATTTCCATGCCCTGGACGCCTGTTGGGCCAGTCTCTTTGTTACACACCTTTCAGTGCTGATATACTTGTGCTTGTAATTCATCATGAGCTCGCTAATAGGACTCAGGTTAAGGACCTTATTTCACATCTTTTTGAATCTACCATTCACTTGGACTGAGCACCATGCATGTAAGAGGCTAAGCAAACACTGAAGAAGATATGACCACCACTTCCCCATTGTGTGTGTGTGTGTGTGTGTGTGTGTGTGTGTGTGTGTTACTAGAGATGGAACCCAGGAGCATTCTACCTCTGAGCTACATACACCACCAGTCTTCTATTAATCTTTTGTTTTGAAACAGGGTCTTGCTAGGTTCCTGAGAGTCTTGCTACATTGCTAAGGCTGTCCTCAAGTGATCCTCCTGTTTCAGCCTCCAAAATACTGGGATTACAGGTGTGTACCACTGCACCCAGCTCCCCATTCACTTTTCAAAAATAACATAAGCTATGTTTCCCCTATGCATACTGCTAAGTACCACATAATGGAGATAAAGATCTTAAGAAGGGCAATGACTCTGTCCTCCCAGAACCAACTAGAAAAGCTAAGCCTCATTTCCTCTCAAAACTAAATTCAGATTTTTGCAGAAGACAATCCTAAACTCGTGCCATTTCAAAAGAACTAACATGTGCTGAGAACTTTCTATGCACCAATCATTTGACGCATGATGTTTCATTTAATACTGGAAACTATGGTAGTATTCTTTTACTGGTTTTTCAGTTAAGTGAATGGAGGCTGCACAGAGAAGTGATTTCCTTTGGGACTAAGAATGACTGAGCCAGAGAATCTGCACCCAGCCCTCATGTACACCAAGGCTAGTTGCTCTTCACTGCTCTCACCACATCAAAGAAAGAAGTCTAGGAAGAGGCCTGAGGGTAGGTTTGGGCTCAAACTCTTGTGGCTTTGTGGCCTTGGGAAAATCACTACTGCTATCAGAGTATTGATTTTCTCATCTGCAGAAAAAAAGGATAAGATCCCCTGCCTGTTCTGTTCATGGGTTAATCTGAATCTCAGAAGAGACAGTATATGCAAAAGTACTTTGCAAATGTAAGCTGTTATCATTACATAGCTCAGCCTCAACTGGTACATGAACCTCCTCCATAATTGTGCTTACAGTATCTCATAATTACTTATACTTAAGAATACAACTGACACCAATATTTCACCGCGTGTAAGAATGTAGCTCAGAGGACTGATACGTAACATGGGATTCCTCCAATTTGCTTTAGTTATCAACAGACACATTTCAAAGAGAAAAACTGCTTTACTTCAAAGCAGGAAAAACCAGTGAGTTTAACATCAGAAAACAATAAAAAGCGTTATACTAATAAAATAATCTTTTGTTTTATTCTTCCTACAATCTCATAGAAATCAGTATTGATAAAAGGACAGCTTATGCCATCCTGTGGGTGAAGTTGCACCATAATGACCATGCAGAGTGACAGTGGTTGCCCCAGAAGGAACTTCAGGATTGGGATGAAATGACAGCCTGTCTAATGCCTCTGGAGAAATCATTTCACTTCTCTGGACCCCACCAACTTCTCCCTTTTTTACAAAAGGGTAAAGCAATAGGTGAGTTTCTCTTTTTAAGGTTGTAATAATCTGATAAGAAATTAATTTCCCCAAGTGCTAAAGATACATTAAGCACTGCTTAATTGTTAAGAGTGCACCCACAACTCTAGTTCTCTCTGAAATGGAGGTTTCAGCCATAATTCAAACACAGTGATGCCTTAAATAGGGGAAGGAACGAAATGAGAACTCGTTGCCTGCAATAGAGCCGGCCCTGCAAGGTTTGAAGAAGCCGGATGCAGGAAATGAAAGCAGGATGCCGCCCATCATTTATTTAATAATTGCAGCAGTGCAAGTGCCCAATACCCTAAGGGGAAATAGAGTTGGAACATGTGGCACAATATTGAAGCCCAGGAAATACAGTGTACTTCCACCTGTTCACTTTCTTTAAAAAATATTAAGTTTAGAGTTGGAATTCTCAGAAAGTCTTTCTCAGAATGAAGACAAGGAGAAGGAGAAGGAGGAGAAGGGAAAGGAAAAGAAGAAGGGGAAGTAGAGGAGGAGAAGGAAGAAGAGGAGGAGGAGGAGAAAGGGAAAAAAAAAGGAGGAGGGAGAGAGGAGAGAGAGAGAGAGAGAGAGAGAGAGAGAGAAGAAGAAGAAGAAGGAGGAGGAGGAGGAGGAGGAGGAAGAGGAGGAGGAGGAGGAGAAGGAGGAGGAGGACAGAGCTTGGTCATTTGACACAGAAGCCAAGCCTTTCTAGAGGCCTATTACTATAGATAGCAAGAACTGCATGGGAAGAAACAGTTCCCGTGAATTTTTGAATGCACAATGACCATTCATACAAGTGAGCATAGTCGGAGAAAGGTTTGAACTCTGACTCAGGGTAGCAACTCCTTCTTCCTTAAAGAGAAGCCACTGAGATAAGATGAAAATCATCACACATGTAACCTTGTGGATTAGGGAGAAGAAACAAAAGGTTGCTTCTCTGCAGGGCTGTGATTGTTTTCCACACCTGGTCAGACACGTTCGGTGAGTTCACATTGACACAAATAAGATATTCCATGCTGTGTTCCATAAATCAAGTTTCCTAAATATCATAGAAGTCACTGGAAGAAAGGTTCTCTAGTGGGAAATGTTCTTGGAAAACATGAAGTTAAATATTTTGCAAAGATTCTTTATTGTGGGACTTCCCAGAGCCCTTGATAAGTTGGCATGCATTCTGAGTCTTTAAGAGAGGATATAATATACAAAATAATCAGGCATGTTTAACCAAAAAGCCACTTGGAATGGAGTCTTTCTGTAGATAAATGTAATGGGAAATAGACTCTGGAAAATGACAATTGAAATGGTAAAATACTATTCTAGGTGCAAATCCTTCACTGCCAGATGAGCATCTCAAGGCTGATCTCTCATTCACTAAAGTTCTTGGTTGGTTGATCCTCCCAGGCAGTTTACTACTCATTTGTGATCTCAGGAATCCAACCCTCTATCCATTGGCTCCATCATCTCAAGGACCTTCCCTTCTAGTCACATGGCAAAGAGAGAAAGACCATGGCTACAAAAGCACCCAAGTACATCAAGGGCAGGCCAAGAGGAGAACACATCACTTCCTCCCACATACCACTGGCCAAAACTCACTCACATTGTCCTAGATACAAGGGGGCTGAGAAATGTCATCTGTCTCCTTGTCTAGAAGTAAAATGAAACATATATACCAAGTGTCATCCATGCCAGCCACTCTGAAGCCCTCCACACTCTGACCCCAAAATCACCTGGCATGGCCCATCTCAACACATTTTGTTATGTCAATCTCCTTTTGTTTTCTTTCATATGTGGAAGATAGAGAGATATTCAGAAATAAGGGCAACATCAGATAGATGAGCAGACTCCAGGAGAGTGACTGAGGGGTATTAGGGAAGGGAGGAGGGGGGAATAAGTCATAAAGAATGTAATAGTTGAAATAATGCTATGAATGTAAAAAAAAACTACCAATTCCAATCTCAAAGTCATGCGTGGAGAGGGTGAGAGAGGTGGAAGACACCCAGTGAGGAAGACACCAATAGCTGTGTGCATGTATTTTTTTTAAACTCTGTACTCCAATATGAAGTAAAATTAAAATGCACTAAATAAAAAAATCTCCTTCTGTTCCTTGCATTTTATTATTGTCATTTTTGCACAATCTTTCCTTCTTTCTTAATCCGTCTCGTTTTTCACTCTGTATGTTTGATAGGAAATCTCTGTGAGTGAGGTTTTCATTGCTGTGACCAAAATACCTGGCAAGAACAACTTAGCAGAAGAAAGGTTTATCTGGCTCATGGTTCCAGAGGGTCAGTCCATGGTTGGCTGCCTCCAAGGCTGAATCATCATGGAGACAGTGCACAGTGAAGGAAAGCTGCTGAGCTCATGGCAGCAAGGACTCAACGAGAAATAGAGGAAGGGACCAGGGACAGAGAGAGTCACCAAGACCATGCCCCTGATGGCCTACCTCCTCCAACCAAGCTCTACCTGCCTGTTACCATCCAGTAAATCCATTCAAATTATTAATCCATCAGATGGATTGACTGATGAGGTTACAGCCCTCATGATTCAATTATTTCCACTCTGAACATTGTAGCAATGCCAACACATGAGCCTTCCTGGGGGGGCATTCAGTAGCCAAACCATAAAACCATCCTCCTGACATGCCCCGTTACAATGCCACTTCTACTATGATCCTTTCTCTTGTTACCCTATTATGTCTCTTCCAACAAGAAGTCTCTTCTTCATATATGATATTATTTATTTATCCATTACATGATAGATATTGACTAGAGTTATTGAAGACTCTTAACTCCCTAAATATAAAAGTGTGGTGGTGTATGGCATGCTAGAGAAGGAAGAACAGGGTCTTGAAAGCAAGACAGATCTGATTTGAAATACTGGCTTTATCACTTACTGGTATACTACCTTGGACAGGTAACATCACTTTGCAGTACTTCTTCACTAGAAAATTAGGGATTTAAAGTTTTTCTAAGATATGTTGTTGGAAAATTCAAATCATGAAATTCTACAATGTGCCTTCTAAGTAAGAAATCACCTGATAATGTTTATCATTATCATTGTTTCCATCATGATTGTTTTGGAACCAGACAGAGCTGGCTCTGGATTGTGATTCTGCCAGTTAAAAGCAATCTGACTTGGGGAAAATTACCTTCCACTTCTGAGTCTCAGCTCCTTCATTTGAAAAATACAGATGTAACTCTTCCTTTCTGAGCGAATAGGAAGAAAAATGCCTATCACAATGTCTGAGACATGGCAGACACAAGTAACCAATTAATTAATTACATCATACCACTTCCCTCATACAAGGTGTAGTCACGTTCATTCACTTAATGATTCTATCTAGACAGGAAAAGGAGAAAAAAATAAATAAAAATAAGATGACGCCGGGCGTGGTGGCACACGCTTGTAATCTCAGTACTTGGGAGGCGGAGACCGGAGGGTCTGGGTTCGTGGCCAGCCTCAGCTACTTAGTGAGGCCCTCCACAACTTTGTGAGACCCGGTTTCAAAATAAAGTATAAAAATAGGGCCAGGGGTGTAGCTCGGAGGTAGAACGCCCCTGGGTTCAATCCCCGGTACCGCAAAAAAAATAAAAAATAAAATAAGATGACTCTCTCCATTCAGCTTGCTTTTGTGCCTAAGGATCCCTAGCCACCAAGTTCTTCATTAATCCCTCTCTAAATTGTTGAAGCTATAATCTAAGCCCATTTTTTCTTTTCTGATATGAACTTGGTCACTGTATTAGTCAGAATTTTCACAGCTATAATCTAAAAGACATGATCACATAACTTAGAGAAAGGAAGATTTATATGCTCATGGTTTCCCTTTGAGATTTGGGGGATTAGTCTATGTGAGGCCTGTGACTGCAGATCTCAGGGCATGACAGTGGCAGGAAGTGGAGGGAGGGGGAGCACAAGGCTTTGCTCTCACATCATGGAGGCCAGAAGCAAGACAGCCAGTGAGGGGAGAAGGAACCATATATAATCCCCAAGGCTGAAGACCCAGGGACCCACATTCTCCAGCCACAACTTAATGGCCTAGACCACCACCCAGATAAATCCATTAAAATGGTTTTAACCAATGCTGAGATAACAACTAAGCCCTGCTTCCAATATTGCCACCCTGCCTCCTTGAGGACTGGGGGGCACCCCAAATTCAAACCATTACACTCTGCTCCTGGCCCCCTAGGCCTCATGGCCAGCTCCCAGTGCAAAATGTATTTAGTCCATCTCTAAGAGTTCCGAAAGTCTTAACAGTTCCAACATCATTCAAAAGACCCAAAGTTCAAAGTCTCCTCTGAGATTCAAGGTGAACTCTTATGAGCCCCTGGAAGGGAAAATGAGAATCATACTAGAAAGAAAATTATAAGCATCCAATATACAATGGCAAAGAGGAAACATTTGCATTACAAAGGGGAGGGATAGGGCCATAGAAAGAAGAAAGGGGACAAAAACAGTAATGAAATCCGGCAGGGCATATATTGAACCCTATGGCTCCATTTCTGGCTTATGGGGTACATGGCAATGAGATGAGACTGCCAAAGGGCCTTGGCAGCCCTGCCCCTGCGGCCTGGTTGATTGCAATGGGTGGTGTACCACTCTTCCAAGCTGGCTCCATGACTCTCAGCTTGCAGCCTTTCCTCCAGGTGCCCCACATTTCTGGCTTTTCTAAATCTCAGGGGCTTTTCTTACAACGTTAACTTTACCCTCCCAGCTTCACAAATTGCCCCAGCTGGGCCTGCTTGCAGGGATTCTGACCCTGCCACACATTGCATGGCTTTCCAGGCCTTCCTTTGGCATCTGGGGGGGAGAAGCTTCAATGTCTCCCTTTTTTCAGCAAAGCCAGCATTACATGAGCACTGAGATGGGCCACCACTGGCCCCAAGTCCATTTGGGCCACCCCTGACCCCAACTCCATCTGCTGCCTCCATCATGGCCACCACTTCCTCCTTCCTTTTAAGCCATCTTACTTTCTTTCACAGCACCATCTCTCTGGGCCCCAGCTTTACACATGTCTTTCTGGCCAAACTGCAAATCTATAAAGTCTCTCTGTTTTATTTTCTGCTCCCAAAATTCAGTGTATAATTTGCTGAACAGGGAACTTGATATCCATAATACAGTTTGGATATTTTGCTGTTTTGATATTTCCTCTGCCAGATTAATTGGCCCATCATCTTTAAATTTGGCCTCACACAAAGTTTCAGGACATGGGCACAATGCCAATAAGTTCTTTGACAAAATGGAACATGTGTGGCCTCTATTTCTTTTTCATATGGAGTCCTCTTTGCCCTCCAAAATCTCCTGAGCAAAGCCTCTACAATCTACCTTTCTAGCCACATTCTGGTCCTTCTAATTTCCTCTTACAAACTAGTTCCAAAGACTCACAATCAACATGGCCAGACTTAAGAGATAGCAGCAACCCCACTCCTGGTACCATTTTCTGTATTAGTCTGTTTTTTTTTTACAGCTATAATCTAAAATACTTGACCACATAATTTAGAGGAATATTTATTAGCTCATGGTTCCAGGGTAAAGTCCATGTAAGGCTGGGGACCACAGATCTCAGGGCATGGCAGCAGGAAGTGGAGGAAGTGAGAGCACAGGCTTTGCTCCCAAAGATTCATAATCCACTTAGACTTAGATATAGCAGTAGCCCCAGTTCTCTGGGACTATTTTCTGTATTAGTCAGCATTTTTACAGCTATGACTTCAAAGACTTGACCATGTAACTTAGAGGAAGGACAATTTATTTGCTTGTGTTTTTTCTTGGAGATATTGGAGTTCAGTGCATATGATGCTGGGTACCATGGATCTCAGGGCATGGTGGCAGCAGGAGGCAGAGATGGAGAGGGAACATAAGGCTTTACTCTCACATCATGGAGGTTGGAAGCAAGAAAGCCAGCAAGGGGAGTTAGAACCATATATAATCCTATAACCCTACCGGCCTGGGCCACCACACAGATAAATCCTTTACAGTGGATTTAATCACTGCTGATATTACAACCAAATCCCACTTCCAACATTGCCACCCCATTTCCATGAGGCCTGAAGGACACTCCAAATCTAAATTATTACTGTTACCTTCTTTCTTGTACTATCCTCTTAGGTACTTGAAGACTTTTAAGTCCTCCCCTCATCCTTCCTCTCTCCAAGCTGAATCCCTTTAATCTCTTATTCCATGTTTCCTTTTTCAGCGTTTTAATCATTTCTTGTTGCACTGCCTCTCCGTTTCTGAACATTGCAGAGGCACAAGAAGACACAGAAAGTTCTACAATATGTGTGAAAATAGCACACACTTAAGCTATACACCAACCGGTAAAGGACAGTGTTCACATAGACAGTTGGACTAACACCAAGAAATTTTACTTCACTTCCTACTACCAATCCAACACCTACTATCATCTTCAGAGCCAACATCAGGTGGTATTTTACAGGTATCCTTTCTCTGTGTATAAAAAAAATGCCTAGCCTTTTATGTCTGAATATTGTACTTACTGGATTTAACACCCAGTACTTAGTGTATGCCAGGAACTATTCTATAGACAGAAAACATTCTGGATGAAGTCCTCTTCCTGTGAATACAAAATAAGCAGTAAAATAAAAGATATAATCATGTAATGGCAAAAGATATTGATATTGAAGAAAGCTGTCAGACATGGAAAAAACAAACAGCCTTAGGTCTCCTGCAGAATGAGGATCTCCCACTTACTTTCTTTAGCCTCTGCTTTTATTATTTGAGGAATTGGATACTAACAACAACCCTTTAGGGTTTTCTTGGAAATTAAATACACAAATACACAAAAAGCGTCTAGCTCTGTCTGACACTTAGCACTCTGAAAAATCACTTTAGTTTCTTGTCTTTGTTTTTCAAGTATAAAGAAGAAATATCAAGTAAAGAAATCATAATGGCAGAAATCCTTTTCTGAGTAGAGTATCACATTTGAGGTTTTTTTTTTTTTTTTTTTTTT
>PVJS01004325.1:0-11508 GCA_004027185.1 Glis glis
CCTTTGGTTTCAGCTTCTATTCCCTCTTCTATGCCTATTATTCTTAGGTTTGCTTTTTTTTTTCATGGTACTGGGGGTTTGACCCAGGGTTGTTCTACCTTCAAGCTACACCTCCAGCCCTATTTTTTATTCTTTATTTTGAAACAGGGTCTCGCTAAGTTGCAGAGGGCCTCACTAAGTAGCTGAAACTGGCTGAGAACCCAGATCCTCCTGTCTCAGCCTCCCAAGTACTGGGATTACAAGTGTGTGTCACCATGCCCGGCTTGAGGTTTGATCTTTTAAGATTGGCTGATATCTCTCCAATTTCCAACTCATGCTGGGGTATTGTTTTTTCTAAGTTATATAGTATACATTCATTTTTGGAGAGGTCATCTTCTCAGAGTGAGATTCTGTTTTCCATGTGGTCTAGTCTATTGTTGATAATTTGTATTGATGCCTTCATTTCAATTATTGCATCCTTCACTTCCTTCAGAGCTTTTTGGATTCCTGTTCAGGGTTTCAGATTCTTTGTTTATTTAATCCTTCATTTCTTTCAGGCTCTGAATTCTTTTCGGAAATCCTGTATCATTTCTACTATTAAAGCTCTGAATTGTCCTTCTGGCAATTATTGCACTTCTGTGTTGGTGGGTTCTGATGTTGTGGAGTTGTGGGAGCTCATTGTTTGCTATTCTTCCTTCTCATGATTTCAGGTTCCTAATGTTCATACCCTTTTTTGCTTTTGTTAGCTCTTCCTCACTCTGTATGTTCCCTGTGTCTAATCTCTTTCCCTTTATAGTATCTTAATCTGGAACTAGATATTTGCTACCAGGTGAGCCTTAAGCATGAATAGCATTTACTGAATGGTTATTCTTATATTTTTGTTTTGTGTTTATTACCCTTTAAAACCAACTCTGAAATCTATGTCTGGTATCCCTCCACTGTTTTTCTGCCTGTAGATTATCAGTAGTGGGTTGCAGTTACTCTAGGGTTCCTTCTGCCCACTGCAGTGCTGGAGTTGATGGGTTCCAGGTGTTAAGGTCCAGGGACCTGTCACCTCTGTAATAGGGAGTAGACTCAGAGGTGTGAGCTGGACACTTTGTGCCCTGCAGGATCCCAGTGCAGCTGGTGCTCCTCCCACTGCAAGTGTGCATTTTCACTTTCTCCACTGGGCCGGATCCTATGTCTCTCTCTGTCTACACATATCACAGGTGTCACCAGCGTGGGACCCAGGACCTGTCTCTCTCTGACTACAGAAGTGATGGATGTTGCTTCGATCAGACTCTGTGCAAACACAGAACTCCAAGTTTTCCACAGAGAATGCTGATTTTTCCCCAGGTATCATGATGTGTGTCCTGTGGTGATCCCCAGAAACCCCGCAAGGGTGCTGCGATCTGTAGGCTGTAGGTCTATCCTGCCCAAATGTCACCATGTGCTGTCTGTTTATCCACGCTTCTTCTGTGTCTTACAGCAGACCCCACTCCCACCTCTGCAGGGGTGATCCACAAAGTCTCAAACCCTGTGAATCTATTGCTTGCCAATTGAGTCCCTGTGGCTGCGCTGGGTCATCTCCCCTGGTGCGGCTCGTTAACTTATGGTCTCGTTGAGTGTTTAATCTCTGGGGGAGGGGGTGGGCTCAGTGGCTGCCACAGGTTCTCATCAGGCCTCCTGGCACTTGGGTTTCTTTTGAGTGTGTAGCAAGCTGCCCCCACTTTCGCTGTTGATGATCCACAGTTGCTGGACCCAAAACAGGTAGCTGGCCACTCCACTGGCAGCCTGTGGAAGCCACAATGCTGGCAGCTGCTGGTGCGGCCTGGCCAAGATGGCCCTGCTGCCACTGCCACTGCCGTTCAGGTCTCTGTCAAGCATGGAATGAGACACCGCTTGTTTTTGCCGCTGATGTTCTGCAGTTGGTAGACTTACAGCAGGTCACTGGCTTCTTTATTGTTGGTCTGTGGAAGACAAATGTGGATAGCCTCCAGCCACCCTGGCCACGAAGGCACTGCCACTGTTGCCGCTGCTGCCATTTGGAACTCTGTTGAGCATGGAGCAAGCCGCTGCTCACCCTCATTTCTGATGCTCTGCATTTCTGGATTTACAAGTCGCTGGCTTCCCCGCCCATGGTCTGTGAAAGCCATAATGCTGGCAGCTGCTGGTGTTCCCTGTCCAAAATGGCAATGTTGCTGTTACTGCCCTATAACATTTTCTTATTAGCCTATAGTCTCTAGAATATGTCTTTTGCTTATTTCCAACATTAATAGTGTTTTCACATTTTTTTCTTTATTAATAGAGCTGGAGGCCAATTAACTTTGATTTTTCCAAATTATCAGTTTATTATTTCTTTTCTTTTCCTTTGCCCATTATCTATCATCAATGTTATTGAATTCTGCTCATATCTTTGTTATTTCCTTCTTTTCATTTACTTTGAGTTTAATTTTCTTCCTTTGCCAAAATTCCTAAGGTAAGACTTAGATGAGCAGTCAGAAAACTATGGCCAGCAGGCCAAATACAGCCCACTATCTATTTTTGTAGTGCCTGAAAACTTAGTGGTCTTTACATATTTTAACATTTGAAAACTAAAATTACATCCTTCAAGTAAAAATTACATATAACTCCAACTCTAATTCCTATAAGTAAAGGTTTTGCTGTTTTACAATTCTGTTTACCTACTTACACTTATGTATCATCTATGGCTCCTTTCACCCTACAAAGAAAAGGCTCGTAGTACAAAAAATAGACTATGAAGCCTAAATTATTATTCATCTGGACCTTTGAAGAAAAGTCTATAAATTCCTATCTCAAGTGATTAATATTAATATTTTGTTTATTTGCTTATAACTTAGGCATTATTTATCTCTAGTAATATTGTTTCTCCTTTAGTAACATTTTTCTGCTTTCACTATAACCTATCCAGCTTTCACATATTCTATATTTTCAGGGTTCATATTTTTCAATTATCTTATTTATGTCTATTTATGCACATTTAAAATGTGTTTCTTGCACCCAGTCTTACAAACTCAGGCTTTTATTTATATGTTTAGACCATTTATATTTAATGTAGATACCACTATATAGAGGTTTATAATGATCATCTTGTCATTTTTATATTTGTTGCATCTGTTTCTTATTTCTTTTTTACTCTTTTTCTGTCTTTTTAAAATAATTTAAAAATGTCTCAATTACTAATTAAACTAGGCTTTAAAATTCTTTTTAACATTTAGAATATATATGATGTACATATGTGTATATATATATATATATATACACTTACATTTTGATAGACTATATTAAAATAATACACCCTTTATGTACAGTAATGTGTAATTTAAGGATGGAGATGTTTTGTGAGAAATGCATCATTAGGTGATTTCATCATTGTGCAAGTATCATAGAATATACTTATATCGTCTAAGATGGCTTCAATGTCACTAGACAATTTAATCTGATAGAACTATGATCATATGTGTGGTCCATCATTGAATAAAATTCTTTATATGTCACATGTAACAATTTAGGTCACCCTTGAAGAAAGAATGATTTATTCTCTATCATCCTTTATACCTTCATTTCTACACAATTTATTTCTAAATATATCATAAAGCCATAATGCATTGTTTTTCCTTTTGGTTTAAAAATTTGATTACTTTATAAATGGATTAAAAATTAAAAACAGCATTTTATATTTACCCATATACTTATAACTTCTGGTGCTTTTATTCTGATGAAAATATCCAAGCTTCCATGTATTAATTTTTTTTAGACTGAAGACTTTTGTCTTAGTAATTATAGTTTTGGCTGGCTGATGGTGAATTATTTTTGTTTCATTTTTTCTGGAAAAACTTGTATTTCACTTTTATTTTTAAGGCAATTTTTCTGGGTATAGAATCTTAGGTTGACAGATTTTCTGGTTTTAGTACTTTAAGAAATTTCCCATTATCTTATGATTTGCATTATTTATTAAGAGATTTTCTAGCAACTCTAACTTTGTTTCTTTGTACATAATAGGCCTTGTTTTTTACTTTCATGTAATGTGTATTTCTCTGTACATAATATGTCTTACTGGTTTTCTGAAATGTGGTTATAATATGCCTTATTGTGGTAGGTTATGTTTCTTGTTCATAGCTTATTGAGCTTTGGATTCCTAGGTTACAGTGTTTTTATCAAATTTGTTTTTATCAAATTTATCATACACTATTTCTCAAAATACTTCTCTATATATTCCATTATTATAGAATTTTTATTATATATATTTTTTATCTTTGGATTCTTATGTAGATTTAGAGAGTTGGTTCAGTCTTATTTTTCAGTGTTTTTCTCTTTGATTCATTTTGGTTAGATTGCTTTGCTATGCTTTCAAGTTCATTGAATTTTTTGTAGGGTCTAATCTATTATTCTCCTCCAATAAAAAATTAATTTTAAATAGTCTAATTTTTATCTCTAAAATTTTCTTTGTGTTTTTTATGTATCCCATTTCTATTTTGTTATGTTCCCATTTTATTTCAAATATTCATATACAATTATAACTCTTTACTATTGTTGTTTTCTGTTTCCCTCATCTTTATTATTTATAAGTCTCTTCTTGCTAATTGAGTTTTATCCTGATATTTTTCACAATTTCTAGCCATCTGGCCAGTAGTAATTTTGTAGGAGTAATGTGGTCATATGCTGAGTATTGTGATTTTGCTGTCTTACATCAAATAGTGTTGTTTTATTATTTATTTATTGGCCTAAAAGTAATTTTTGGATCAATATTTTATCTCTGTTTATTAATAAGTTTGCTAAGATGGGTGTAGAAAAACATTTACTCCAGAAAAAGCTCACTCACATTGCTAGACATGATGGCCTTTCTGTGGCTCCACTGAATGCTATGGATGATTACTGAAGAGTTGCTACTGTGGTAGGTTGGAGCAGGAACATCTGCTTGTCCTGTGGGACCCCTTATAATTGTCATGCTTACAAGTCTTGCCTTTCTTTGACCTGTTCTTTGGCGTTTTATTTCTTACATACACAGCCTGACACCCAGCGATGCCTCAAGAATTCTTAAACAGATTTCCAAATACTTTTCAACATGGTTTCCTCCTCTCCAAAACTCCAGCTTTCACTTCTGGATGACTCCGACTCCAAAATATCTGATTTCCAACCCTACAATTCATTCATGCTTAGGCTGTTTAAATTTCCTCTTTTGGATCAGTGGTCTGGAAACTGTCTCTGGGCAATGAAGTGAGGGGATTGTATGTCTCACATGATTTATGTTCCATTTTTCAAAGATCACAAACCTTCACTGTCTCTTGTCCAATGTCTGGAAATAGTTTCATGTATTTTGTTTAATTCCAATTGTTTGTGGTGGGAAATTCTGTCCTTATTTCTCCTTCATGACTAGTAGCAGAAATTTGTTATGTAAAATTGATACAAGAATCAATCTTAAAATCTAAATTAAAGATCTCCAATTAGTGGTAAAATCTATGTGATCTTATTTCTTTTTTTATTTATTGGTGCACTGTAATCATATATCTTGATGGGTTTCAGGGTGGTAGAAATATACATGCATACATTGGACAATTAGCCCTCCCCCAATTTCCACCCCCATTCCCTCCCCCTTCCTCCTTCTCATGGTCAGCATAGTAGTTGACTTTGATAATTTGTGTATGTACATCCTGTGTATTAGGGTGTTTCCCTCTTCCCCCCTCCCATCTTCCTCAGTTAGGTCGCCTTCTTTACTCATCTAAGGTTTTCTCTATTTTTGTCTGGAGTCCCTCCACTATTCTCCTTAGCTTCCGCATATTAGGGAGATCATCTGACTTTTCACTTTTTGTGACTGACTAATCTCACTTAGCATAATGTGTCTCTTATTTCTAATAATAAAGAAAGACCTGAGATGGTGAGAAAACATCAGCTTTATAGGCTTTTAGAACTGGATTTTAATGTTGACTGTGATAAGGGCTATTTACTTAACCTTTTCATCTTCAATTTCTTAAAATATAAAATGTCATAAGATCTACTTCATACTATTATTGTAAGAATTTATTGAGGTATTAGGTATACATCTTAACATGCCATTACCCCTAGATTTGATGTACAAAATTAAAGAGAGTTTTACTTAAAATGTTTACACTTATATTGTTTTATTTGCAATTCGAGCAACTTAATTCACTTAAATAAAACTTCATCATAAGTACAAATGAAAAGAAAAGAAATTGATGTTTGTCATAAGTCTAATTTCATTCATTATGTCTTTTGTGAGATTTAATAATAAATCAAGCACGAATCCTAAGGCAGATGGCTTGCCGGCTACAAAGCAGAATGTTTTCATTTTCTATTAGTTATGTGTGTACCTAAGCTCAATTTTCACATTATACATTGTCTAAGTAGAAAGCTATTTTTAATCCAACATGCTGTAATTTGCCTTCAGGAAAGATTGTCATGTTTTTACAAATACAGCACTTTTTGTTTACTTTTTCTGTTACAGGCTTTGTCTTTTGAATGAGGTTTTGATGAAAATTACAAAGGTGGCCAGTAAAAGAAAAATGAAATATGATGCTAACTATTTCCCTCTAATTTGAATGCTAATGTTGTTGCCTTTTCTTTACTCTCCCCCACATCTAGGGAGGAATAGTAGAAGGATATGATGATTTCCAAGAGATCAGAAAATGGTGTTTTTAATAAAAGAAAACTATAGAAACTTTGGTAACTAAAGAATGAATGTCATTCTTTAAAAAGCATTTTCCTGCCTCCTATAGGCCATATTTGTGATAGTTTCTGGGGATACGTAGTAAAAACCAAACTTCTCACTTCATGCAGACTAATTATGGGATCTAACACACATATTGATTTTATTTGGTAAGCAATTTTATACATATTAACTCATTTAGTTAATATAATTTTTGTCCTCTACCCACAAAATACCAGTAGAATCCCCCTTACCCATCTCCCTGGTTGTAACAACCAAGTATTTTCCAATGTTTCCAAATATCCTCTGGGGAGCAAAATCATCCCTTGTTGAGAACCACTGGCATTGAAATTGTCTTCCTGTTACTAACAGTTATACTAAGTACCATTTATTCAGCACAAAATATATACCAATTGCGAACTCATTAATTTATGACAACCTTCTATAATTCAGCTTTGCATTATTACAGCAAACAGCTAATATTATAAGAGATGAATATTTAGCTCATGGTTGTAGATGTTCAAGGGCATGGTGTCTCCATCAGCTCAGTTCTGATGAGGGTGTCCTCACAGGGCAGCAACATGTATCAGAACAAGCAGTCATGTATCAAAACAGAAGTAGAGAGAGAAACTGGAGTTCTACAGTCCTTCCTGAGGTCATGCCCCCAATTTACCTAAGTCCCTCCTACTAGGTCCTACCTCTTAAAGGCCCACAGTAAAGCCACTAGGACCCTGTGGACCAAATCTTCAATCACAATGGACCTTGGGGAACATTCAAACCACACCCAAACCATCATAAACCCTAAAAGGTAGGCAGAATTATTATTCATATATATACTGAGGGATATACAAAGTTATATAACTTGATATAAGTTCCAGAGTTAGTAATAGACAGAGCTATAATTAAAACCTGGGATATCAGATATCAAAACTCATATTCTTATTAATGCTAGTGTCAAGTGGTAGGGGAAAGAATAGTAAAAATATGTAATTAAAAATCTGTATAAGCTGGGCATGGTGGCACATGCTTGTAATCCCAGTACTTGGGAGGCTGAGACAGGAGGATTACAGGTTCGCAGCCAGCCTCAGCTACTTAGTGAGACCCTCTGCAATTTAGTGAGACAAAATAAGGTTTCAAAATAAAGAATAAAAAGTAGGGCTGGGGGTGTAGCTTGGAGGTAGAATGCCCCAGGGTTCCATTTCCAGTTCCGAAAAAATGTGTGTGTGTGTATATATATATATATATATATATAATACTAGATGGTTTTGCTATAGTAGTGATACATAATTTGGAGTTGAGTAGAGGAGGAGAAGTGAACAATGGGAAGTGTGTCTGTGTGGGGTGGGTAGGAGCTGCCACTTTAAAGAAGATTACCAGGAGCAGTCTCACTGAGAAATGGCACTGGAGAAAACTGATCCAGATACATATCTCTTTTGTGATTAGATAAAAAAAGACTAAAAATCCCAAGTCGATACACACAGTATTGGATGTTTGTTTACTTTACATGTATTAATATTTAAATATAATCACTTCTGTCAGTCAGCATTTATTCAACCTGACAAATATCCAAAATACTCAAATAAGTGTTACTAATGGGTGATGTTAGAGGCTTAAAATGGGGGGTAGCAGCCTATTTTCTTGTTTCTGCATAATTGCTAGTGTATTCTATTATGAACCACTCTGGTCATAAAATTGATCACTATACAGTGTGCACTAATAATGATTAATTGTGCTCAATAAACACAACCGCTAACCCTTGCAACTATTCAGATTGGCATGAATGGAAAAAAATTGACTCTAAATGCAATAATGAGCAAATGTGATTATTTACCTATATATAAAATTGTTCTGGGTTTTAATCTCACTAAGCATACTTATGTACATCCCTTACTAACTAATAATGGCTGATGCTTAATCTGGCCCCTAATTAATATATTCGATAAAGGGCAAAAGCATCATGATTTGGCTTACAAAGAATAATGAGCTTTGGAAGCACAGAGTCAGCCATTATTTCATAAGAAGCTATATGTTCAGGCATATTTTCTATACCTAATATTTTAAACAATACAGTCATATATCATCCTCTAAGTCAATTCGCATGCAAAAATAGACTTGTCTTTAAAGCATACACAAAAGAAAAATTGAAATGTTTTTGAAAGTTTGATTTTTCTAATGAAAAATCATTAGTACTGGGGAAGAAATAAGAAATGTTGAGCCAATAAATTCATGGCAGGATTTCTCAGCCACAACATTATTGATATTTTGCTATTGATAACTCTGTTGTGGAAGACTGTCCTGGGCATTGTAAAATATTTAATATAATTTTTGTCCTCTACCCACAAAATACCAATAGAATCTCCATAACCCACATCCCTGGTTGTAACAACCAAGTATTTTTCAATCTTTGCCAAATATTCCTGGGGAGCAAAATCACCCCTTACTGAGAGCCACTGGCATTGAAATTGCCTTCTTCTCATTAACAGTTACATTGATAATAATAAGTACCATTTATTAAGCACAAGAATATATCAAGTGCTTTAATTATTGCTGAAAATATGTCATCTGATTAACACATCTCATCTGCCATATGAGGAGGACTAGAGTGATGCTCATTTTGGAGAGAAGGGAACTGAGCCTCCAAGAAACTGGCTTACATATGCAAAGCCATGTAGCCAGTAAACAAAAGAGCAAGTTTATGAAGCCAGCAAGTCTGTCAGCTGGACATCAAGGATTATACTCTCCCCTGCTCCTATACATTGCCCTCATTTCCTTAAGGTTTGAGTTTGAAATGTGTTCAATGAATTAAAGAATCCAAACATAAAAGAATTTTACAGCCAATACAAACAGCTGATGCTTTTCCTAGACCCCAGTAAAAACTATGGGTGGCATTCACAATATACAAAACACATGCTCCACCACATTGTTCCTCAGGGGACTGGGAAAGGTGTTTCACTGTGATTGAGTTTGGCTGACAGATACAAGGAGGAGGAGGGCATGGGCAGAACAACTCTCAAGAGATCCTGAAGCCCTAGGGACTGGGACAGTTGCCAGAAAGAAAAGAAAGACTGAGCTGAGTGTGGAAAAAAAGCCTCCCTATGGAGAACATGTTAAACCTGCCAAATCAATAGAAGAAAATAAAGATGTTCCAGATTCTGTTAACCGGGACATTATATTAATGAATTAAAAACAAAAATGAGACCAGGCATGGTGGTGCCCACCTGTAATGTAATGCCAGTGCTTGAAAGGCTGAGACAGGAGGATCACAGGTTCAAGGCCAGCCTCAGCAACCTAGTGAGACCATGAGCAACTTAGTGGGGAGGAGACCCTTTTTTGAAATTAAAAAATGAGAGAGAAGGAGGGAAGGAGTGAGGGAGAGCGAGAGTGCTGGAGGTGGAATGCACCTGGGTTCAATCTCCAGTACCAAAATCAAAAAAGCCAAAAATGGGATAAAAAAAAGCCAAGTAGCATTATATTCTTAATAATAGTAGCGTTTCAAAGTAAAAGTGCTGGCAAAGTAAAAGGTTCTTACTAGTCAATTGTAAGAGCTCTTAAACAGGTAGACCTCATATCTACTCTGTTAAAGTATTTAAAATGGAGGTTTTCTCATTAGAGAAATTACTTTTTTTTTGTTACAGGCAATTGACAACTTAAAAGATTTTTCAAAATTTCATTGTAACAATTGAAAATTAAAATTTTTTCATTGATACAATGCTTGCTTGGGTATGTTGGTGAGTTTGTTATGAGAATCATCAAATAGCAGTTCATAGGAATGAATCTGAATCACAGTATAAAACGTGTTAAAATAAAAAACAAACCTAATTACCATGTAAATATTCCTAGTGATGCTGGTTTCTTTCTGGACAAGCCACCACTAGAATAGACTAACAAGTCAAAACAAAAACAAGTAGGTAGAGAAGAAAACATACTCATGTATAAAAGAGTTTAATTCATACTAGATGCCAGCAATATAGATGAAGAAGGAAAGTAGATTGCTCATTAATACTGTTTTAAAATGTTGACAGCTGTATTAGTTTTCTATTGTGGCATAAAATCTTGCCACCGATTCAGCAGATTAAAGCAACTTCTGTGTACTAACTCAGTTTCTATGGGTCAAGGCTAGGCTGTAATCCAGGTGTTGACCAGGTCTGCACCCTTGTAAGAGACTTAACTGGAGAAAGATAAACTTCCAAACTCCCTCAAGTTGTTGATAGCATGAATCTTCTCACAGCTAGAGAACTGAGGTCTCTATTTTGTTGATGGCCTTGGTCTCTATTTTGTTGATGGCCTTTTCAGCTCCTAGATATGGCAGCATTTCCTTGTTTTCTCCATGGGAGGCCCTCTCACAACATGGCTGCTTATCTCATCAAAATCAGCAAGATATGATGAAGCCTTTATATTGTATGCTCATATACAAATGCATGTGTATATGTATGTATACATATATATATAGAGAGAGACACACACACACATATATAATAGTCGTTGAGTAGGGATAGACACATAGTTATACAGATATAAATATATAGACATATATGTTATATATACATATGTATTTATGCACACTCAGATTAATGTAATCATGGGAATGACATAACTCTTTGGGATGTTTTATTATTTGCAAGCATATTTCAGACCTAGTATACACTCAAGGGGAGTTGGTTATTAAACGGTATTAAGATTTACCATAAGTTCTGTCTACCACAACTATCATGAAAAATATTATGCATTGGTGAGGATTCTCCAAAGAAACACATACAACACAAATACACATACAAATACAGAGCAAGAAAGAAATGTCTGTAAAAGGTTCCTTCTAAACCGGCCGTGGTGGCGCACTCTTGTAATCCCAGTACTTTGGGAGGCAG
>PVJS01004325.1:11608-69847 GCA_004027185.1 Glis glis
AAAAAAAAAAAAAAAAAAAAAAAAAATGTCTGCCCTGACTCTCACAGTAACAGAAGCTGAGCAGTCCTAATATCTGCATTCAGCAAGCTGGAGCCCCAAGCAGTCACTGGTGTAATTCCAGTCTAGGCAGAAGCAACTAGTGTTCTCGCTGAAGCTGTAGGGCAGGCAAAGTTCTTTCTCAGCAGTCTTTTTGTTGTATCCAAGTCTTCTATTGATTGTATCAGGTCCACGTGCACTGGCTTTACTCATTGTCCATATTCAAATGATAATCGCATCCAGAAACACCCTCACAGACACACTCAGAATAATGTTTGACTTCATCTCTGGACACTCCACAGCCCAATCGAGTTGGCACATAAAGTTAATCATCATGCATCAGTTCAGGGTAACCTGTGACAGATACACAACTGTTATCTAGGTGGATTTAAAACTTCAAATGAAAAAGCAAACAAACCACCCACGCCTAGCTATAAAGATAGAAGAAAATATGCATTTTAAATGAAAATATGTATTTTACCTCTTCATAAGATAGAATTTCCCTAGTGTAACCCTTACATCTGCTTCAGAATAAATCTCTTCTTCTCTGGGAATCAGACATTTCTGGCATCTCTGACAACGTGACAACGTGACATTTCCAGGTCTCTTTGCATGAGAGGATGAATCTTTAGAAAGTTATTTTTGAAAAAACTTCTCTTCAATCTCCCTTCAACTAATGTTGCCTATAAAATAGTCACAAATATGTCATCAAATGTAAGAATTAATGACGAATTTACAATTCACAATAACCAAATTTATGGAAACAAACTAGGTGTTCGTCAATGGATGAATGGATAATGAAAATGTGGTATATATATACAATGGAGTTTTACTCAGGTATAAACAAGAACAAAATTATATCATTTTCAGGAAAATGGATGGAATTAGAGAACATTATACTGAGATCAGCCAGTCTCAGAAAGTCAAGAGTTGAATGTTTTCTCTCATATGTGTTAGCTATAGAGAAATAGGAAACAAAAGGGACTTTAGATAATTGAGTAAAGTGACCAATAGTAAAGGGATAGGAGAGGGAGGTAGGGAGAGAGAAAGGAAGAAATGATGAAAGAAACAATTTAAATTATGATAGGCCCATGTATCAAAGTATCACAACCAATCTCACTATTCTGTCAGGGAGAATGGGTAGCAGGGTGGAACCTGAAGGGAAACACATTAAGACTTGTGTACACATTTGTATGATTTTGAACTTTGCTATGATGATGTATAATTACAATGCACCAATGAGAGTATAATAAAAATAATTAATGACAAGTTACATTATGTTCCCTCTAAGGAGGAAAAACCTAAGGATTAAACTGTTTCTATACTTTATTACTAAATTTATTAACATTTTTACATATTAATAGAACTGCATTGGATTTAGCTTAACTCAACTTTATATCACTCTTTGACTATTAAAATCACATAAGTAAAATACTAGTTAAGATACCCTTAATATTTATTCATTTTGATGTGACTTTTAAAGCACCTTTCAAATCAAAGTTAATGATTACTGCTTTGCCCACTTATTGTAGCATAATCCAGAGGAATGGAATTACAGCATATCATATGAGAGTATTTTTCTCTTGTTTCTACACCAATAATATTCACATTAACTCAATTGATTATTTTTTTATATTGGAAATATAAGAATCCCATATTCTTTATTGATTTCCTAAAAAAATGAGAAATTGCAATGTACTTGGCTTAAAATAATACAAATGTATTCTCTCACAGTTCTAGAAGCTAGAAATCCAAAATCAAGGTAAAGGCAGGGTGGTGCCTCTGGAGTTTCCAGTGGCTGTGGGCAATCCTTGACATTCCTGGCTTGCAGCTCTCTCACCCAAGTCTGTCTCTGTCTTCAAATGGCTTTTCTCTCTGTATCTCTGGGTGTCTCAAATGTCATTCTCCTTTCTCTTATAAAGACACCAGTCATTGGATTTAGGATGTATCCCAAATCCAGTATAATATATTCTCAAAATATTAATAACATCATTAAATACCATATTTCTAAATAAGGTCACATTCACAGGTCCCAGTGGTTAGGATTTGAACAAATCATTTTGGTGAAGTATTGAACTCACTATAACTAGGCCAAAATATAAACATTGAATAGTTGCCAGGTATAAATACAAGGGAATTCTAAATAAAGAACTATAGGCCGGGCGTGGTGGTACAAGCTTGTAATCCCAGTACTTTGGGAGGCGGAGACCGGAGGACCTGGGTTCACGGCCAGCCTCAGCTCTCTCGCTCTCTCTCCCTCTCTCTCTGTCTCTCTCTCCTTAATGAGGCCCTCCACAGCTTCGTGAGACCCAGTTTCAAAATAAGGTATAAATAAATAGGGCTGGGGGTGTAGCGTGGAGGTAGAACGCCCCTGAGTTCAATCCCCGGTACCGGAAAAATACATAAATAAATAAATAAATTAAATAAATAAAGAAGTATAAAATATTAGCTTTTACATTTTTAAGTCAAACTCTTTTAACTATTATTATTTGATCAGTTTGTCTCAATTCTCTTACCAAATTTATATTTTATTACCAAAATTTTGGATGTGAATCACAGATCAGCAAATCTATGAATGCATATCAGAAATCAGAGTATCTAGGGATTCATGATAACATTTTAATGCAACTAACAAGAAAATAGCATTAAATTATACATACTGGAATTAGAAACATAAGCATCAGGTCTCTAAGAGACATGAATGGCAGGTGACATTAACTTTTGAGTTGGGCCACTTCCAATTCAGAGGAAACATGCAAAATGAAAACATGTAAAAAAAACTTCCTGGATTTTATTGGTTCTTCCCAAAAAGAGCACTTAAAATAAATTTCTTTCTTTGTTTTGTAGTTACATTTCTATTCCCTTAAAATGGCAATATTAAATGCTTTGTAATAAAGGTAAGCATATATTAAATTTCTGATGGGCTCAAATGTTAATCTCTTTGCCCTTAGTTTTCAAAGACATTCTAGGTAAACTTGCAAAATTATTCTAATGGTGACTCTCCTTCAAGAACAATTGATGACAAACACATATTCTATATTTTCAAGTATTATCATAAAGGGAAAACAGACAATGAGATTTGAATCAGCATTTTAAAATTGCTGAATCATAAAATATAAAATAAAATTTCTGAGGAAAATTGAAAGTGAAGTTTTCAATTTAATGGAAAATAATAATAAATTCATTATGTCATATGAACATTATCTTTTGGATACACACTTATGCTTTAGAATGAATAAATTTGAAAAATAGCTTAAAGCTGGGCAGGGTGGTACATGCCAATAATCCTCGTACTTGGGAGGATGAGACAGGAGGATCACAGGTTCCAGGCCAACCTCAGCACTAAGTGAGACCCTCAGCAACTTAGTAAGATTCATTTCAAAATAAAAAGTAAAATAGCACTGGGGAGATAGCTCAGAGTAGAATGCCCTGATTTTAATCCTCAGTACAAAAAAAAAAAGAAAGAGAAAGAAAGAAAAGTAAATTATATAAATATATGCCCATAAACAACATACACATATATACATATAATATAACTTCTGATGCTGAGGATATACATTTCCATTCATTTCAAGGTTTGTTGGTAGTAATAAGCCACTTGCTCAGAAGATACTGTATAAAAGTAACCATCATTGATATTTTGATATAAAAATGTGATGTTGGTATTAAACCAGGATATTCATGGCTACATATAGAAGATGAATTTCTAATAGCTGATTGTCTCCTGACAAGTCACCAAACTAAGCCAGGTTATGAATAGTAATAATTAGGTATATTATGTTGGATTATTCACTGGATTAACTGATTAAAGCAAAGCTTTTGCTACTTAAAACTAATTCCATTGGTTTTAGAAGTACAGAGTCATTCCTCAGTATAAAAACACATTTCCTTATTGTATAATTTGAATTATTTTGTCTAGTCAGAGATATTTTAATACTAAAAAATTCATTCAGTTATTTGGCCAGTGTTCATTAAGTGCTGACTTCTTACCATGCACTTGGTGGGAGGCAGCTTCTAAGATGGCCCAAGACCTTGCCTCCCTGTGTTCATACCTTTGTGCAATCCTTTACCCTTGAGGGTGGCCTGGACCTAGTCACCCACTTCTTATCATTAGAATAGGGTAAACTGAATGATAAGTCACTTCTCAGATGGTTACAAAGAAACTGTCAGTTCTGTCTTAGTTGCTCTCCTCTTGCTTGCTCAGGTGGAATCCAACAGCCTTGTGTGATCTGCCCTGTGGAGAGACTCACATGACAAAAAAATTGGTGGAGACCCCTGGCCAACAACCAATGAAGAACGACACCCTCATTACAACAGCCTTTGAACAACTGGATGCTGCCAGCAACCACATGCGTGAGGCTAGAAGCAGAGCCTTTCTCAGAAAGGTCTTGGGATAAATGTAACACCAGGTGAACCTGCCATCGCCTTACAGTAAGATAATGTGAAAAGAGGATCCAGCTAAGCAGATGCAAAAGGACTGCGAGATAATAAATTTGTGTTGCTTTAACCACCAAATTTTTAGGTAATTTGTTATACAGCAATAGATATTTAATACATACTACATAAATATATTAGTGGGAAAATTAAAAATGTGTATATTTAAGAAATACAGGAGGCAAAGTTTAATATAGTAGTCGCCCCAACCCCATCTGTGGTTTCATTTTCCACAGCATAGTTACCAGTGTCAATCACTGTCCAAAATATTAAGCGGAAAATTCTAGAGATAAACAGTTCTTAAAATTTAAATCATGTGCTCTTGTGAGTAGTGTGATGAACTCTCAGGCTGGCCCCACTCTGTCCGGCCTGGGAGTGAATCATCCCTTGGTTCAGTGTACGCACACTATATATGCTACCTCTCTATTAGTCACCAGATGCCACCTCAGTTATTAGATTGTTTCAGTATTGCAGTGTTTGTGTTCAAGTAATGTCCATTTCACTTAAAAGTGGCCCTGAAGCACAAGGGTCATGATGCTAGCAGTTAAAGTATGTCAAAGAAAAGCTTTGAAAAATTGAATTTTTATACTTTCGTTAGTGCATTGTAATTATACATTATAGTTAGGTTCAAAGTGATACAAACATGCATGCACACAGGAATTGGTGTATCTCCCTTCAGATCCCACACCACTCCCCCTCCCCCCACACATAATAGTGAGATTGGTAGTATTACCTTCATATATAGACATAGCATTATTTGAACAGTTTTCTTCTTCAATCCTCCTTTCCCCCCTCCCTTCTCAAATCCCCTGACACTATTTTGGTATTCTTTCTTCTCATTTATCTAAAGCACCTTATGTTTCATATTTTATCTTTAGTTTCCATATATGAGAGAAAACATATGACCCTTGACTTTCTGAGACTGGCTGATCTCACTTAGCATGATAGTTTCTAGCTCCATCCATTTTCCTGCAAATGACATAATTTTGTTTTTCTTTGTGGCCAAGTAAAATTCCACTGTATGTATATACATTTTCTTTATCCATTCATCTATTGACAGACACCTAAATTGGTCCCATAATTTGGCTATTGTGAATTGTGCTGCTATAAACATGATTATGCATGCATTAGTAGATTATTTTAACTGTAATTCTTTGGGAGAGATACCAAGGAGTAGTATAGCTGGATCATATGGTGGTTTCCTTTCTAGTCTTTTGAGAAACTACCTAACTGATCTCCATAGTGGTTGTACTAATTTATAATCCCACCAACAGTGTATAAGAGTTCATATTTCCCACATCCTTACCAACATTTATTATTATTTGTATTCCTTATGATTGCCATTATAAGTGGAGTTAGGTGGAGTCCCAGATTATTTTTGATTTTCATTTCCCTAATTGTTAATGATGTTGAACAGTTTTTCATATATTTATTGACCATTTGTAGTTCCACTTTTGAGAAGTGTCTATTCAGTTCAATTGCCCATGTTTTTATTGTTTTTAAATACTTTTACTTGTGCATTATAGTCTCACATCATAATGTAGTTCATAGCGATAGTGACATACATGCACACAGCACTTGATGAGGTTTACCCTGGCTCCCTCCCACTCCTCTCCTTCCCCATACATGATATTGAGATTGGCATTGGTATTCTCACATATGTTCATAATATCAATGGAAGTGTTTCCTTCATTAATTCTCCCTCTCCCCCCATGTCTCTCCCCTAGACCACTTCCCTCACTCCACTGGGCTTTCTAAAGTCCCTCTTGTTTCCTGATTACTCCGTAGCTTCCACATATGAGAGGAAACATATGACCCTTCACTTTCTGAGATTGGCTAATCTCACGTAACATAATATTCTCCTGATTCATCAATTTTCCTGCAGATAACATAATTCTGTTCTTCTTGACTGCTGAGTATAATTCCATTATGTAGATATCCCATAATTTTGTAACCCATTCATCTGCTGATGAACACCAAAGTTGGTTCCATAATTTGGCTATTATGAATTTTGCTGCAATAAACATGAATATGCCTATATTACTATAATATTGTTTCAGTCCCTTTGGAAAGATACCCTTTTGGAAAGATATATGTATGAATATGCATATATTACTATAATACTCTTGTTTAGGTTCCTTTGGTATAGCTGAATCATATGGTGGATCCATTCCCAGTTTTCTGAAGAATCTCCATACTGATCTCCATAGCAGCTATACTAATTTGCAATCCAACCAACAATGTAGAAGAGTTCCTATTTCCCCACACCCTGGCCAGAACTTATTGTTGTTTGATTTCTTCATTATTGCCATTCTAATTTGGGTTAGATGGAATCTCAGTGTAGCTTTCATTTGCCTTTCCCTGATTGCTAATGATGTTGAACATTTTTTCATGTATTTATTGGCCATTTGTATTTCTTCTTTTGTGAAGTGTCTATTTAGTTCAATTGCCCATTTCTTGATTGGGTTATTTGTTTTTTTAGTGTTAAGTCTTTAAGTACTTTGTATATTCTAGATATTAGTCCTTTATCAGAGGAATAGTTGGCAAAGATCTTCTCCCATTCTGTAGGCTCTCTCTTTAGACTTTTGATGTTTTCCTTTGATGAACAGAAACTTTAGCTTAATGCTGTCCCATTTATTAATTCTTGTTTTAATTTCCTGAGCTTTTGGGGGGTCTTATTGAGAGAGTTTCTACTTGTGCCTGTATGTTGGAGTGCTGGACCTGTACCCTCCTCCAGTAATCTCTAATTCTCTGGTCTAATTTTCAGATTGGGTTTTGGGGGTGTGTGTGTTAAGATTTTGCATTCTTAATGGATTGAAAAAGAAAGTACTTGGCAAAATCCAACACCCATTCATGTTAAAAACACTGAATAATTAGGGATAGAAAGAACTTACAAAAATCAATAGCTTTATTATACGCCAACAATGAATGCACTGAAAAGGAAATCTGGAAAACTGTCCCATTACAATAGCCTTAAAAACAGAGCAAATCGAAATAAAGAAGGAAACAAACAAAAAACCTTAAGAATAAATCTAACAAAGGAGGTAAAAGACCTCTACAATGGAAATTATAGAACATTGAACAAAGAAATTGAAGAAGGCCTTATAATATGGAAAGACTTTTCGTGTTCTTGAATAGGTGGAATAAATATTGTCAAAATGGACATACTACCAAAAGTGATCTACAGATTAAATGTAATCCCTATCAAAATATCATCATATCAGTGACATTCTTCACAGGGCTAGAAAAGAGTCCTAAAATTCATAGAGAAGAACAAAAGATCTGAATAGCAATAGCAATTCTCAGCAATAAGATACATGCTAGAGGTCTCACAATACCTGATTTCAAATTATACTAAAATAGTATAGTAACAAGAATAGCACTGTATTGGCACAAAAACAGACACACAGATGAATGTAATAGAATAGAAGATACAGAAACAAATCCTCACACTCGTAGCCAGTTGATTTTTGACAAAGGTGCCACAAATATACACTGTAGAAAAACTGTCTTTTCAATAAATGTTGCTGGAAAAATTGGATATCCATAATTAGAAGAATGAAATAAAACCCCTCTCTCTCACCTTGCACAAAAGTCAACTCAAATGGATCAAAGACATAAACATTAGACCAGAAACATTACAATTACTAGAAGAAAACAGAGAACCAATTCTCCAACATATAGGCACTGGTAGAGACTTCCTCAATAAGACCTCCAAAGCACAGGAAATAAAACTGAGAATCAATAAATGAGATGGCATCAAATTAAAAAGCTTCTGCACAGGAAAGGAAACAAGAGTCTGAAGAAAGCCTACAGAATGTAAATAAAAACTTTGCCACCTACTTCTCTGGGAAAGGACTAATATCTAAAATATATAAAGAATTTCTTTTATATATCATCTCAGATAACCACAAAAATCTGGAGGAGTACAGTATAATATGATGCTTTGAGAGAGAGAGATCACATTCACATATTTTATTATAGTGGCTAATCTAATTACATGGCTATAATTATATTTTATTATTATTATTGTCTTATTATACCTAATTAATAAATTAAACTTTATCACAGGTATATGTGTATAGGAGAAAGCATACTACAGTTTGAGCATTCCTAATCTGAAAATTCAAAATCCAAACTTTGAGTTTTTTGAGCACCACCATGACACCACAAGTGGAAAGTTCCACACCTCACCTCATGTGACTGCCTACAGTCAAAACCCAGATAAACTAAAAATATATACAATTTTCTTCAAGCTACATAAATGAACTTTAAATGCATTTCATTTTTAGACTTTGGCCCCATCTTCAAAACATATCATTATGTATATGCAAATATACCAAAATCTAACAATCCTAATTCATAAACACAATTTTTTTGGATAAGGAATACTTTGCATATGCAGTATTTAGTACTATCTGTGGTTACAAGCATCCACTGGGGATCTTAGAATACATTTCCTGTAGATAATTTGGTTCTTTATAGTTGATACTGGTAAGAATATTTTAATATTGGAATGTGTGTGGATATGTGTGCACACAGCTTTAAATTTATATTTGTTTGAAGTAAAACATGATTATTTATTTTTATGAAACATATGAGATCTACCTCATACTGTTCTAGACATAGAGAATAACTTTTTGAATTAGTTCTTGTAAGACAAGAGATTGACATAATTCTTAGAGTACTGGACTCCACATTTTATTGACTATTCCAGATACTTTTATAACAACTGAACGATCATATGCAATTTGCCAGAAAAATGAGCATATTTTTATATTTTTATTTAATAATTCAATACACCTCTTGAGTGGAATAAATGAAAATCTAAATGGACTTTTAAATGTACATCCATATATTCTAATGGATACTAAATTTATATTCTTTTATAATTACTTCTCATTGTGAGTAATGGTTGGGACTAATTATGAGAAAGAAAAAGAAAATTGAAGAAAAGATATCTTGTATATCCATCACCTATATATTTGGTAGTCAATGTATCTGAATTTCTTAAATAATGACCCTTCCTTCACTAACATAATACAAAGATTATACTACAAATAAGGTATTTTTATTACTTTAAATTATTTACTTTATTCAGGTTATTACTCAATATATATGTTAATATATATATATATATATATGTATATATAGCCGAACACACATATATATATAGCCGACCATATATATATGTAAATGTATATATAACATATATATAGCTGAACCATATATATATGGTTCACAGAAAATTAAATCTTAAATTACTTTCCATATAAGTGTACCAAAAAGTCTACTTCAAAAATTAATTCTGTTAAAAATGATGAAAATCAGAATACCATTTGTGGTCTCCTTAATGATAATATTACAAAAACTATAAAATGGGGGGGCACCAAGTGCTGTGTGCATGTATATCACTGTCAACATGATTTACATTATGATGTGAGACTGTAATGCACTGATAAAATCATATAAAATAATAATAATAAACAAAAACTATAAAATAACTCTGAAGGAGAACCTCTAAATATTTTTGAGTAATATTTTGATTGTATAGAAACCTAGGTTCACTCTTTCAAAACATTTGGATTTAGAAATTCTAGTGTATTTGTTAAAAATAATGTATATTATTTCTCACACAATCCTCCCATTCTTAATTCTCTGATCTCCCAGTACTTAAGTCCATTAAAAAATGGCATGATCTTCATTTTGACATAATTTCTGTGATTCCTTGAGATCATATTCTTTGCATTTGTTCCTAATGACACCATGTTTAAAATTATTTTCTCTGCCCTTAACTAAACATATGGTTCTATATAGAATACTTTTTGTTGGCAGATACAACAATTAGAAAAATACTAAGAGTATTTGTTATTGTAAAAAAATTGCAAAAAGAGCTGTAAAATTGCATTAAGGAATGATACTTTGGTAACTGAATATTCATTACATAAGAATGTATATATTCAAACTCTCTGGAAAATGAACAATCCAAAATATTTAAAAAAACAACATTATACAATTTTAACAATTGATACCAAAGCAATAAAACTGATTTTAAAAGTTTATTCTTGCTATGTAGATTCTTTTCCTGTATGTGGAGAAAAAACATAAATGCCATTGATTAGCAGTGTTCTCATATATACTGACTATAATAACACCATCTATCCCAAGGTAATCCCTTTGATTGTTCTAAATTGAAACAATTACCGATCAATGTTATATTGAATAATTATAATTTTAAAAAGCATAGCAATATGACTGACTGTGTGCTGAAGAAATATAACCTTCCTGGTAACTTTTCACTTATTCCTACTGAACTCTGTCCCTCTAAGTGATAAATAAACTGCTCTTTTTTGCCATTCCTATCAATAGAATTGGGGGGGGCAGTGTGTGAATTTATTGCTTTTCTCTATAAACAAAATTCAATAAAAGAAAGGGTAGTAAGATTACTTAGGATTTATGTGTTTTGAAGCAGTACATCTCAAATGTTGTTCTAGTTGGTCTGGACCCCCCCCAAAGCCTGTGTGAAGGCTTGGTCCCCAGCTGGTGGTGCTATTGGGAGGTGGTGGAAATTTTAGGAGGTGGGGTATAGTTGGAAGAGGTGGATCACTGGGAATATGTCTTTAAAGGGTACACTTTGTGCCTGGACTCTTCCTCTAGTTCCTGTTCACCACGAGGAGAGCTGCTTTGATCTACTACGCCCTCAGCCATGATGTCCTGCCTCACCACAGGCCCAGAAGCAATGGGGCCAGCCAACCACGGGCTGAAACCTCTGAAACCCTGAGCCAAAATAAGTCTTTCCTCCTTTAAGTTGTTTTTCTCTGGTATTTGGCATAGCAAAAAACAAAAAGCAAAACAAAACAAAACAAAAAAAGACACCTGATTTAAACCCATGTTAATATGTGCAAAAATCACCTAAGAAACTTGTTAAAATATAATTCTGACTTTGCAATTTGGGGCTGAGGTTTATGATTCCTCTTTTCTAATAAGCTCCCAAGTACTAAGGATGTTGCCTATGAATAAGTTCTTTATTTTTTTAGTATACTTTTTGTGTGTGTGTGTGTGATACTAAGGATTGAATCCAGGGGCATTCTATGTACAAGTGAAACCGTAGCCCTATTTAATTTTTATTTTGAAACAGGTCTTGTAGGTTGATAAGAGCCTCACTACTTTCTGAAGCTGTCCTTGAACCCGCAATCCTCCTGTCTCAGCCTCCCAAGTACTGGGATTACAAGTGTGTGCCACCACACCTGGCTTTTTACTATACTTTTATTGGTGCATTGTAATCACACATCCTAATGAAGTTCAGAGTGATAGGAACATAAATGCACACAGCACTAGGTGAGGTTTTCCTGGGATCCCACCCACTCCCTCCCTTTTCCCACATGATATTGAGATTGTCGTTGATAATTTTGTATATGTGCATAGCATCAGTGTAGTGTTTCCTTCATCAAGCCTCCCTCCCCTCGATCCCCTCTATTGATCTACTGGAGTTTCTCCTCCTTTATCTAGAGTCTCTTTGTTATCCCATTTTCTCCCTAGTTCTTAAAGAACAAGAGCCCATTCTACCTCCTCTTTGTGTGTTTATTAATGTGAAAATGTATCAATTATACCATGGCTAGTAAGTTTAGACAGTCAAAACGAAACTCTATACTCCCCCCACACCAGGGGTAATATCAAGATACTTATTCCTGGTTTCTATTCTCTCTTATAAAATCATTTAAAATTTTTCATTGATTAGTAAAATTATATCCCCTTTGGATCCTAAAAAGAGAAGCCCTCTAACTCTTTACTACATTATAATACTGCCTCCTGGATTCATTATTTAGATGCTTTTTCATATTTTTCTTCGTTTTGAAAACCTTCATAATTTAGATGATTTTCATTTTTGTTTCCCCTTAGATTTTGGTAGGATATATTTGAATTTGGATACAGGATAAATACTCAATGGTAATTGTAAATCATCATGCTGGACATTGTATTTTACACTTGGGAATCAGTGGAGTGTTTTGCTACCCAAGAAAAACATAATATACTTTCTCTCTTTTCTCCCAGGTTGCCTGTCCATCTCCATACCAAGACTGCCATGGCAAATATGACATGTACTAAGGGGCAGCTCTGAATTTTCTTTCAAAGAGTAAATTCAAGGGCTGTGTGAGAGGGGTCCCTGCTCCAGGGAACTGCTTTTTCCCATTGCCTTTACTCTGAATATGAGTGAATCAATCAGAAAGAAAATTGCTATAGAAATGACATGGGTAGAGTTAAATTATCTTTACTGTGCAGTCCAAAAGGAGTACTATATTGCAATCTCCTTGAAGACAACATCTATCTATTTCAAGAATTAAGAACATTTGGCAATAGGTAAGTGTCTGGAGAGTGGAAGATTGTCTCCAACTTGCATAAGACTAGACCTTGAAAATGTATTTGAAGAAGACATCTCCATAAAGTTCTGTTTGAAACATTCTCACTGAAGAATCAATCACTATCTGGAGCATGAAAGGGAGGGAAGGGGGAGGGAATAGGGTGGGATTGGAGGGAGGGCTAAATGTGCAATGTGTGCATGTATGATGTTCATACCCTGACATATATCAAAATGTATAATTATAATTTACAATGCACCAATAAATGAACATAAAAAGTTAAAAAAAAAGAATCTGAAATCTCAATCCGTGAATATGAATTTCAATTAGGAATTGCTATTGACTTAAGAATCTAAAGTTTTATGCTATGATTATGAAATTTGAAACTCATTTGATGATTGAATTTGAAGATCGAAGCTTTCCAGCCTAATACCAATAGGATATGCTTGAAAAATATTTAAAATTCAACCCCATCGCTTGGGCTGGAATCTGAACACAAGCACCCAAAACCATACTGGCAAGAGTCAGTCATAAGTAGCATATACAGATGATCTAGAAATATTTTTATTACTTTTAGAAAGTGAAATGAAAGCACAAACTAAATAAATCTGATAGATAACCCAGAAACCCTTAAGAATATGCTCACACATAGTAGTTTTCAAATATTAGACAATGTTAGACTTTAGTCTGCAATAACAGACATTAATTACCCGGAACAATTAAGAACACAGGAATTTTAATGGACTTGGAAGTTACTTTTTCAAAGATTGCACATCCCCTTCTAATTAAAGTTTTATTTTAGAGAAGTAAAATTTAAGATTTCTAGCCAGGCGTGGTGGCGCACACCTGTAATCCCAGTACTTGGGAGGCTGAGACCGGAGGATCTGGGTTCGTGGCCATCCTCAGCTACTTAGTGAGGCCCTCCGCAACTTCATGAGACCGGGTTTCAAAATAAAGGATAAAAAATAGGGCCGGGGGTGTAGCTCCGAGGTAGAATGCCCCTGGGTTCAATCCCCGATACTGCAAAAAAAAAATTAAGATTTCTGAGGCCTCTTGTTAAAATGCTTTTAAACTTCTTATAAGATAGAAATGTCAAGTAAAATAAATAATTAACTGTTTTCATAGACCAAAGGTTAACAAATGTAAAACAAAGAATATAAAAGACAGTTTTGCTTGCAGGCAATAGAAAAACAGGTGGAAGGGTGAAATTGGTCCATAGGCCAAATCTGGCTGAAACTTGGTGTCGACAATCCATTATGGGTTCAATATTGAAGTGATAGATGATCAAAGTATGCTGAAAATATAGTTAGATTCAAAGGTTAAATGGTCTTTGGTAATGGATAATCTATGAGGGAGATGTGCATAGAAAGACTACATGTATCTGCAAATACAGCACAAAAGAATTATTACAAAGAGATGTTTTTGACCACAGAAAATACTGAATATGAAATTCATGCTTTTGAATATTATCTAGAAGCCTTTTAGGTTTGCTTTGATCAAGGAAAGAACCATAATGAAAACACTTGAGAGGAAGATTTGATGGTGATATGGTATAGGATATAATGTTTTTACTGAAGGGAGAAAAAACAATTAGAAAATGAGTACAGCTGTGCACAGTGGTGCTCGCCTATAATCCCAGTACTTGGGAGGCTGAGACAGGAGGATCTCAGTTTGGGGGCTAGCCTCAGCAATGTAGCAAGACCCCCAGCAACTTATTGAGACCCTGTTTCAAAATAAAAAGGATTGAGTGTATAGCTTGAAGGTGGAATGCCCCTGGGTTCAATTCTCAGTACCAAAAGAAAAAAGAAAACTACTATAATAATCCAAGTGCTAATAAATATAGGGGAGATATTAAAGATATTGCCCAGAAGGAAATAATCAACTTGTTATTTGACCTAATGAGATGTCTTTAAGTTAAGGTGAAAGAAAGGAATTTAAAACATATTTCTAAAGGTTTGAATTTATGCAGCAAGAAAAGTGATGGTACTATTGATACTGACAGTGGAATCTGGAGGGATGAACATTTTAAGAAAGATTTTGATCTTCAGAACTGAGTTAATGAACTTTTAAATGAAAATGCCCAACTGCCAGTTAAAGATATCAAAACCAGTATTTATCAACTAGGAAGCCAAAGAAAAACTATTGAGAAAGATGGGAGAAATAATTAAACCTGTAAAAACACTAAAACATGATAATATCTCCAAGATTGGGGAGGAGTTTGAAAGAGACAGAGGTGGTCTGATGTGTCAAATTTATATCATATAAAGTTATGTTTTCAGCCTCAGGCTTGCAATTCTATTTTAAAGGTGCAAATAGCCATATTCTCACCCTTCGGGAATGTTCAATTTCTATTCAGAGATAAGCACTTGCTGTGTGAGTGACTGCATCGCACTGCTTGCTGGTGTGAGGCAAAGTCGCAACAGAAGGTTAAAAAAAGATTTTTCTGGTAGGTGTATTTTCTCCGCTACATGAAATATAAACTTCATAAGCTGAGCATTATAATCTCAAGAAGGATTTTGCTTCAGGCTAATCTCTTCTCCCATGGGCTATGGATATGTGTGCACAAACCAATTTGCACCCCTTCACAACACTTTCATTCATCTAAAATTACAATACCATCCTTATGTGATTTTTATGCACCCAGAGGAATTAAGCTCATCATTACTATTATGACAGTAAAGCACTCTTAAGAAGTTGCTATTTTGGAAGTTTTCCCAAATGATCCATTCAGTTTCTAACTCCAAGTATATAATTTCCCATTTCCATTTTTAAGATACTTAACATGTATCTCTTGTTTTTAAAATATTGATTTAAGAGGATTTTAGTAGGACTCATATAGTCATGGAAAAAAGACTATCCTGCATTTTGGCTAAAAAATTTTTGGAGTTCAAAAATTGTACAATGAAAACAATTGTTTGGAATTGCATCATTCGTCCCAGTGAGGATACCTTAAATGCTTTTATTCTCTGATTTACACAAGCTAGATGCTGGACTGAGCTCATCCACTAACCAGAACGCATCCATCTTTCATAACTTTCATCTCAAACACAGATCATTGAAGTACCTACATTAATCATCTAGAACAATAAAGAATGCAGGAATTTTAATGGACTCAGAAATTATTTGCTCAAATATTAACACATCCTCCTCTGATTATTTAAATTGCTTGGTTTTTAGAGAAGTAAAAGTTAAAACTTCAGTGGTCCCTTATTAAAATGTATTTAAATAAACAGATAATGAACTGTTCTCATTTGATAGCTGATTATCTCAATTATCCTCAACAGCTGGGGTTGAGTTACTCCAGTAGTTTTGTTTAGAAATAGTGATAATCAAGGGAGGGATGCACTCTCTGTTTCCCCACACAAAAGAGCAGATAACAAAGACATAAGAGACCATAAAATATATGTACATGAAATGAACTTTATATATTTACTGAAAAATAAGTCAATGATTATTCTAGAAATTAAAATCAAGGAAAACTATGATTTCTATTTGATGAAACCACTTTCCATTAGCTAAGGACTTCATATCCCATTTCCCTTTACTGCACCTTGCTGATATCTCTGACAAAAGTTATATTTGGAAATACAAGATTTCTGATGAGACAATATTGTCATAAGCAACCATATTATTAATGCATAATATAATTGTCTATAAATATTACTACCCTGTATATCAAATGCTCAATTAACAGGAATAATGAAAATACTCCAATTTTATTGTTCAAGGTTAGAACAGAGACCTATGCTTCTGTAGGAAGCATATCACTAGGGAAGAGGTGATTTAAACAATGAGGTATCCTGGTGGCTGATAATGAGAAATCCAAGTTTAGTTCGAAGTCTTTTCAGAA
Organism: Glis glis; assembly: GCA_004027185.1. Taxonomy (NCBI): domain Eukaryota; kingdom Metazoa; phylum Chordata; class Mammalia; order Rodentia; family Gliridae; genus Glis; species Glis glis. The sequence goes on from PVJS01004325.1 coordinate 28,286, forward strand.
GGATATTGTCCCAGACCTGACACCTCTCCACTGAGCAGAAATCAGAGCAGAACACTGATACCCAAGAAGAGGGATCATTAATGCCCACTTAGCTTAGAGAGACTCTGAGGAAGCATTGCCCAGCTTTCCCTGGAATGAAAAACAGAAGACCAAGAATTCAGTGGCAGGTACTGTGAACCAGGAGATATACTAGAACAAATTTGGCTTTTTAAATGCCATATTAGTTGCCTTAGTAAGAAAAAAATAACTTCATAAAGAAGATCTTTTATATCCTTTATTATTCACTGTATATAAACATAAATATGAAAAACTATAGAGTTGTCATTATTGAATGCAAATTCTGTTATTTTCAAAAGCCTTTTCATTTTCCTCACAAAGCCTTGATTTTAACAAATCCTTGATGTAATGTTACATTTAGATTGCTGGACTAACTGCACCAATATTTATTATCTTATTCAAGAGCCTCATTCATTGTTAGTAGAAGTACAAATTATTATAGAAAGCATCACACTACTGGTATATAAATAATAAAAGAGTCAGGAGAGAATAAACACCAAAAAACAGTAATTATCATTGCTAAGTTAGATTCAAGTATTTTTTTAAAAATATTTTCTTTGTATGATTTTGTACAGCCTTTAAGTGTTTTATTATGAGCATACATAAGGTAAATCAGAGCTTAGATGCAGCCTAAATAGACAAGATTTGATCCCCAACCTTGCCACTTATTAACTGTGTGCTCAATCTCATCTCTTTGTGTGTACTTTCTTCATTTGCAATGAATTAGTTGTTGGGAGGTTAAGGTAAAATATACTAAAGAATAGAAATTTCAACAATATTACTATTCACTTATTATTACCTATAATTTCAATGAAAGATAGTAGGAAAATAACATATATTTTTAAGTGTTAGAAACCCCAAGATCTGAGAAATATCTTCTATAAATGTTTTTTGAACTGGACTTATTTCTGGTAACATATGCCATGGTAAAGCTTTAGCTTCACATGGCACCAAACACTAGCTGATTTCAAAACTTATAAAGCAACAATAATCAAATCAGTGCAGTACTGACCTAATGATAAAGAAATAAATGGAACAGAATAGAGAATCAAGAAGAAGACTCACATATATTTGAACAAGTGAATTTGACAAAGTTAAAAGACTTTTGGAGTTAACATCCTGGAGCTAATTTTAGAATTTAGATATAGCCTGTTTTGTTGGGCACAGTGGTACATGCCTGTAACCCCAGCTACTCAGAAGGCTGAGGTGGGAGGATTACTTGAGCTTTCCAGACCAGCCGGAGCAAGATCCCATGTAAGGAAAGAAGAAAGGAAGGAAGGAAGGAAGGAAGGAAGGAAGGAAGGAAGGAAGGAAGGGCCTATTTTACTCATAGACAGGAATGAAAGAATAGCTTTCCTGAACCGTTTTATTTCAGTTAAACACACATTATTGTTCCTCTCTGAAAATCAATACTGGTGAGCATTATAGATGACTTACGATGTTTGTACATAACAACCTAGCAATTATATGCTTTTAATCCCAGATGATTGATAGAAACCTACATAGAAAACAATGCATTAGAAAATAAAAGTATAGTAAAATGTAAAAAGCATTACTTTACCAGGTTTGTAAACATGAACAAGGTTTTTGACTTGCTGAGTCTACAGTCATCCATCTGTAATGTTGTGATCTAAAAGGCTAACCACAGGGAATTCTGGTTCAGGAGATTTCAGATTAGATGACATCAATCTGATATAATCACATGTAACATATAAACTGTGGAAGAAATATATATATATATACACAAATGTGCACGCACACTATTTCAAGACACTGGAGAATAACTCCAGTAGAATGAAACTGATGAAAATTTGATATAAAAATGGACAAAACCTGGCTGAAAGTATCTTCTTGTGAGTTCTACATTGATACAACTTCTTGCATATGATGGCTTATATTTCTGCAGAAGTCTATGATATTTATCAGCTTGAAAAATCAGAGGATACAGTTTAGGAATACAAGAGGACCTGGAAAATTAAGCATGACAAAATACCAGAAAGGCTACAGGGGCACAAAATATTTAGAAAAACTACTTCAAATCTCTAAGCATAGAGTTATGCACATGCAGGGGAAACTCCCAAGGAACCAAGTGGAAATGAACAAACACTGAAAGACCTGAGAAGAAATTTCAGCAGCTGCACATTTCCTGGGAGACTTGTACTAAGTTTGAATCCTGGCAAGTTAGAGGTGCTTGTAAATACGCTTCACTGAAAGCACCAAAGATCCACGCACTGTGGCATAGAGTGGATCCCTGCACTAAGGAATTCACAGTAGGAATAAAAGAAAATCTAAAACAAGGCAACCTTAATAAAGCATAAAAGCAATTTTCCACTTTTGCAAAGGGATAATCCAATAATTTGATTGAGAGCTCTTTCAGTCAACATTCTCACTGCTGTAATACAAAACACCCAACTACTACAATTAAGAAGAAGGAAATTTTATTTGCTTGCAGTTCTGGAGATTTCAGGGGTTCAATCCATGTTAGACCAGGTTACATCTGCAAAGCTCGGGCACGGTGGCAGGAAGCAGAGAAAGAGAAAGAGACAGCGACAGAGGCAGAGAGAGAGAGAGAGTGTGTGCACATGCACATGATGGAGAGGAAGCAAGGGGAGGAGGAACCATATATTATCCCCAAGGCCACACCTTGTTATAGTCAGCATTCTCACTACTGTAATTAAAAAAAACTGACTATATAACATAGAGAAATGAAGATTTACTTGCTCACAGTTTCCTTGGAAGTTCTGGGTTCAGTCCATGTTTGCTTGGCTTCTGGATCTCAGGGCATGGCAGCGGGAAGTGGATAGAGGGAGAGTGCAAGGCTTTGCTCTCACATCATGAAGGACAGAAGCAGAGAGAAAGAAAGCAAGGGGATCAGGGACTATATATAATCCCCAAGGCCATACCCCTAGGAACACATCTTCTCCAGCCACACCCTACCTGCCTAGGTTACCACCCAGTAAATCCATTACAAGGATTTATCCACTGATGAGATTACAAGCCTCACCTTTAACATTGCTACCTTGTTTCCATGAGGGGTAGGAAGGCATTCTAAATCCAAACCATTACATATCCCCAGGGATCCATCCTCAGCAACCAAGTCCCACCTCCAACATGGCTGCCTTGTCTCTCTGACGTCTAAGGGGACATTAAAAATCCAAACCATAATGAGGGCTAAACAAAAGTTAATACTTTGCAATTGAATATAACAAAAATCAGAGTCTCTGTTATATTATTCATAATTACAGTGTGTCCTGTATACATGAAAAACAGGATATCTACTCCATAATACTGGAATTAGCAGAAATGGAATTTAAAGATGCTATAAAAAATCAGAGCAATGGGAGCAATCCCTGACCCCCAAGGTGGATATCTGGCAATGTATGGTGTATTTTTTATTATTATGACTGGTGAGGGTAATGCTGGCATCCAATGGGCAGAAGTCAAGGATACTGCTAAATCTTCTACAGTACACTGAACAGCTTCATTCGACAAATGATTATCCAGTTCAACATGGCAAGACTGCTGTAGTTGAAAAGCTCTAATTTAAAGAATATGTTATAGTGAATGAGCATCTGGGGATTCTCAGTAGAGAAATGTAAACTATAAAGGTAAAAATATATATTTAATATGCATATTTCTTATTATATCATGAAACACAAAAAATAAAAAACATATTTCTAAATATAAAAGTTAGAAGCCGGGCGTGGTGGCGCACACTTGTAATCCCAGTACTTTGGGAGGCGGAGACCGGAGGATCTGAGTTTTCGGCCAGCCTCAGCTCTCTCTCTGTTTCTCTCTCCCTGTCTTTCTCTCTCTCTTTCTACTTAGTGAGGCCCTCCGTAATTTCGTGAGACCCGGTTTCAAAATAAAGTATAAAAAATAGGGCCGGGGGTGTAGCATGGAGGTAGAATGCCCCTGGGTTCAATCCCCAGTACCACACAAAAAAAGATATAAATATAAAAGTTAAACATTTAAAGCTTATAGGAGAAAATGCAGGAATGGATCATCTCAACCCTGGTGTAGGCAAATGTTTTTTAGGATCCAAAAGCATGAAAAATTTTTGAGAAAATAAATAAATAAGGCTTCATTAAATATGAAAACTTCTTTAATTAAGTACACAAATAAATGAAAAATCAAGACACCTACTGGGAGAAAATGTTTGTAAAACTTTCTGCTGAAAGACTTATCTTAAGTATCTATATCTATCTATGTATCTATCTATGTAAATGGAAGGAGCTTAACATCATATTTAATGAAGGAATTTCAAATTTCCTCTGGAGACGGGAGATTGTACACATGTGTTAGTAATCTTTCCATAACTGTGACAAAATATCTGAGAAAATGAAGGAGAGATATATTTTGGTTCGCAATTTCAAAGGTTTCAGTCCATGGTCAGCTGGTTTCATTATTTCTGGGCCTGTGGTAAGGCAGAACATGGTGGTGGAGGAAAGCTCCTTGCTACTCTCCTCATAGTAGTCAGGAAGCAGAGGGAGAGAATGAAAGAGAAGAGGGAAGAGGGAGTAGGGAAGAGAGAGAGGAGGGAGGAGGGGGAAGGGGTTGGGAGCAAAATAAACCTTTCAAAAGCACACCCCCAGTGACCTACTTCTTCCCACTAGGCCCTGCCTCCTAGTTTCCACCACCTCCCAGTAGTGCTAAAAGTTGTGGACCAGGTCTCAACACATGAGCATGAAGGAGGTTTTACCATCTTTATTTATGACAGCCCAACTGGAGAAAGGGCAAAAAAAAAAAAAAAGATATCTGTCCAAAGAATAATAGATATACAAATTGTGGTACTTATAAAATAGACTAAATAAAACAAAAATTGTAATGCTAATACATGCAGCAATGTGTATAAATTTTACAGCAATCATACTGTGTGAGGGATCAAGAAAAATGTGATTTATGCTTTATGATTCCATTTATATAAATTTCCTGAAAAGAAAAAATAACCTATTGTGATTGCAAAACATCTGCTGCCTCTATAGGAAGGGATTGACTCAAAAGGACAATATGAACAATTTCTGTGGTTGTAGAAACATTCTCTATTTTTATTTGAATGTTGTATACAAAGTATATAGATTTGTCAAAATCTATCAAGTAAATACCTTATATTACTACATTTTACTGACTATACATTAAATCTGAATAAAAGGTATTTAAAAATTCTCACTAAATGAATTCGATCTGCTGCTTTTCCTCAAGCTTTCTGGATCAGAATCAAAATTTTGTTGGCTGGGCATGGTGGCACACTCTTATAATCTCAGCACTTAGGAGACTGAGATGGGAGGATCACAGGTTTGAGGCCAGCCTCAGCAACTTAGTGAGACTGTTTCCAAATAAAAAGTAATTTTTAAAAAGGGCTGGAGGTATAGCTCAGAGATAGAAAGCCTCTAGGTTCAATCACCAATAAAAAAAAAATCATTATTTTGTCAAGGAACTAAACAGTTCCTTAAGAATTAAAACAAATGCTATTTTTTAAAGTTAGTTGTAACCAAACCAAAATATTGATTTGTAATGAAGAATGTAACTGTGATATTCATAGTGGTTAGCCAGAACATCCACTATATACAGGAAAGTCTTCTTATGAACCAGGAATTAGTTTGGTGAATGCAAACTAAGTTCAAGAGTAATTAGTTTTGTAATTATAGTGGTTGGTATCATCAAGCTGGGATAACCTGAGGCAGCCATCGCCTTTCAAGCCAAGTGGATCTTTTCCCAGACTAGATAGATACGAAGTCAGGCTCCAGCCTTTTTAAGTGCACTTTCTCTGGGCTCCTTTGAAACACTGTCTTTCTGTTAACACAACCTTTTTCTGAAAAATCTTGCAATCAATGACAATTGGGCTTTTTATTCAAAATCACCTTTTTATCTTGTCCTACTGAGATGGCCTCTAGGCCATTTTGCCTAAAGTTAAATATTTCTATATTTTTCATCTATTTATATTTACCATACATATCTAACATTATTTCATGAGTATATTTTAATATTTTAACTTAGAGAATAAATTCATGGGGTTCCATATTATAAAAACTTCTATATATGTAATGAAAGAGGGCATGTAATATGGTTGAGTCCACATAAAAATTTTAATGCAGTGATTTGTAAATAGAAAAATCAAAATATTTAAAAGCTCTTTTTATTACAAATGTAGTTTGTAGACTTGTCTCTGAAATTCACTCCAAACTTCAACACTTTTTGATCTTCACATTATCCCTGACTCATTCAGAATCTTCCATTTTAATTTCATCTATGATTCTGAACTCTATTTTATTTGTCTAATTTCTCAGCTTATCCCAAACACATCTGAATGTAGTGATAGGAATTAATGTACTGATCCAGCTACAGAGTGAGAATATATACTTTTCATATTGCCTAACATTAAATGTATCTAAAAGTTTATTTTTCTTAATTTGCCTCATTTAATTATTTCTAGACAGAATAAGCACATGAAACCGTGAAATGAACTGTGGAATCAAAAAAGGAGGTGAAAACAAGAAAAAGTGTTTTCTAAATTTTATATACCCATGCATCATGAATTTCATTTATGTATGTGTGTATTTGTATGTGATACTAGGGATTGAACCCAGGGACATTCTATCTCTGAGTTACACCCCCAGCTCTATTTTACTTTTTGTTTTTGAAACAGGGTCTTGTTAGGTTTCTGAGAGCCTTGTTAAGTTGCTGAGGCTGGTCTTGAACTTGCAATCCTCCTGCCTCAGCCTCCCAAGTACTGGGATTGCAGGTGTGCACTACCATGACCTGCTATGGATTTCATTTTTGAAGGGAGAATGCATTGAGGGATTAACTGATTGAACAATTTGATTAGATCTCATGTTTTGCAGGTATAGGTCATCTGCTAGAAAGATCTTTCCAGTCTTTGACTACCTTCACTTTTCCACTCATATTCCACCTGAGGTTATGATTTGGGTGTATTTTAGATTAGATTAGAACTATAGACTTCATTTCAGTGATTGTAAACAGTTTAATGTCTTTAAGCAGTAATAACTTAATTCATAGACATGGCAGGATCTTGCTGCTATCATATAATGTAGATCCTCAAGAAATGTCCTAGAATTAATATGTAAAAGTTTGTTCCTTCAAGGCTTCTATTTTTTTTTTGTATTTTAGATATTATATATTTTTTGTTTTTAAGGTTAACAAAATGTTATTTGATTGTCATTTTAAAGTAAAAAGAAATTTGTTCCTACAGTCGGAATAATTGCATCCTTAATAAAGGAGATTAAAGACAGGTCAATTCTGTGATCCAACAAAGGATTATTTATATGAGAACGGTTGCATCTTTGAATTCCTGAGAAAGTATGGCAGGTAATTCATAACAAATTACAGTGGACGTAAGAAAGAGGCCAGGATATGACACAACATTGTAAAAAGCTCCAGTGCCCAGGTCCTGATGACTGAAGAGATCAATTCTCAAACAAGAGGGGCAATTTCTGGTCACCCATCAAGGCAACAGACAAAAAGTACTGCAAAGAGGAATAAAGGGAGGTATTTATTTGTCCTAATACATAGACTAAGAGCTATGATACACAATCAGAAGCCAATACCTAAAACACTGGCCAAGAATTTGTGTGAATATAGAGAAGAGTCAGAGCCAGGACAGTCCACCTGTAGATGCAGATGAGCAACAGGACCCAGATTCTAAGGGCAGATAAGAAGCACAGTCAGGACCTCTTCATTGTCCAAAGATTAAGAAACTAGCCAGGCTGCTGATACAATGACTTGAGCAGGACTACTGAAATGCGGGTGAGAGGACCACAGTGGAGGGGAGGATGGAGGTTTTGTCCTGTAGATTGGCACTGGGTTCAGGAGTTTCCTGTTCAGCACAGGGTACCCTTTCCTGGTCAGCTTTAGAAGGAGAGCTGTTCAGTAAATGTGCTTTGAATAGGAGTCATCAAGCTATTAAAAGTCTATCAAAAGAAAGTCTCTAGCAGCACCAGGTTTGCTAGGGATGGATGGCGGGATGCGAAGCATAAACAAAGGAGACGTGACTGAAGTATTTAACTAAGATGGAATTCTTGAGTATTATAAGTTATTCCATTTGCACTAAATGCAAGCTGAAAATAAGTGAGAAATTATTTGCATAAGTATATACACATCAATAAGTATGCATATAAATAAATGTATTTCAATTGATGGGTTTATTTTATTTCACAGTTATTTGGAAGTATCTTCTAGCAACCTATTATATATTATATTTTCACCAAAGATACTCATTTGTTCTCAAATTATGCAAAAACAGTTGTTCTCAGGGTTTTGTGCCAGTATTATGATAAAACAAAAATTAAGACACTTTCAGAATGTGTATATATTTTAATCTTACTTTGTATCTTCATTTTGAAAGTGTTTTAAATTTTTATATATTATATTTATATGTGATATATTTTCAGTATCTATAAGGACTGGGGGTATAGATCAGTGGCAGAGCATTTGTCTAAAATATTGTTTAACTTTTTATTTATGTTCAGACTGCAGTCTCAAATAATTCTATGTAAAAGTTACCCTCAGAAGATTCAGAAATGTGACAGTAAGTAAAAATTACTTGTCTGACTGTATAACATTGTACATCATCACATGAAAAACAAAGATTGATGCAGGTTTTATGGCTATTAACTCTGTCCAGTAACACTACAATAATTAAATCTAATTGTCAATCTGAACTAGTTACTTCATGTTCTATTAGAGTGAATATAAAGTACATTTTTAAATATACTATCTACATAAAAATAACCTCAATCTTTCCCCATATTATTTGCTGGAAATAAGTGTATAATACATAAAGATAATTGAAGATCACAGAGGCTCATTTGAAAATACGTAACGTGCATTTTAACTTTCACACATACATACATGTATTTGTGCTTTATGTGTTTCTCTCTGTCTGTTACAGCATCAACATGTAGGCAAATTCATAAATCTGAATTTCAAGCATGTACTTGAAGTCATGAGGTAGAGCACAAAGTCTTCTCAAGTTACAGCCATTAATTTGGGATTGCAATTCCCTATCACATGGAAATCTTTATTTTGTCATATCCTATATAAACATCAAAGAGATAAAGAGATAAATGATTTCTAATGATTGTTCAGAATGGTATCATGGTGGAATAGTCAGCTAAAGTGAACAATATATCTAATCAGTATTCTTCCTTTATTGACTTATGGTCTAGATAATTGTCCCTTAAAGGCCCATATGTCTAAAGGCTTGGTTCCCTGCCTGTGGCACTATTGGGAGCTGGTGGGAACTTTAAGAAGTAGGGCTTAGTGGAAGGTCTTCCAGTCGGGTTGTTCCCTTGGAGGGGATACTGGGACTCCAGCCTCTCCTCTTTTCCTGCCTTTTTGTTCCCAGTCATGGAGGGAATGGGCTGCTTCCAACATGTGCTCCCACCATGATGAACTGCCTCACCACAGGCCCATAGCCAATGGAACCAATTGCGCATTGACTAAAACCTCCAAATCAGTGAGCCAAAGTAAACCTTTCCTCTTTTTAAGTTGATTATCTCAGGTATTTTATTCCAGTAATGGGAAGCTAACTAACACAATTATCTTTCAACATCAGCTCCCTTTGCTGTGTGGATCAGCAGAGAAGGTATGCTTGTAAGTCTCTTGGTTTGTGCACTTTGGAGTTTTTCCAGCACTGTAAGCTGTTTTTCTGTTGTGTCTGGTTTTGCCTTGGGTCACTGGCCATTGTACAGCTGGCATGCTGTTCTCTAAAGTGAACTTTCCTGAGAGTCTGTAAAAGGAGAATCTAAGGAATTAGAGTGCTTCATCAAAAGGTTTCCACATGAGCACACATTCAATTTCTCCACTATCCTGATAAGGTACAGGCTTTCTTTTCTCAAGTCCAATCTGCATAATGCTTTTGTAATAATTGCCACCACATTTCCAGAAATGTAATTATAATTCTATCCTTCAGAAGTACATTTTCTTAAATGTGAGATATTTGGGATTAAGCTAGACTCTGGGGCTTTATGGGATGGTCAATGATACCCTCTATTCCCAAATCCTGAGTCTAGGGAAGCAAGACTTCCCTACATGGCATGCTACATCTCTTGGCCCATATTGAGATTCTAAATCTATTCTCTCTTAAAAGATTGTAAGTCCATTCACAAATCAGAAGCTAGTGTAGGAAATGAATCACTTAGCAACTCTATCCTTCACATCGTTTTATTTATTGTGCTCATTGGCATTGTTTATATTAGAAAAACTCAAGAGACAAAAGTATCCTTTGTGAAAATAGTCTTAACTAAAATGCATGTTTCAAAAACATTCGTGGAAAATTCAAGGATCACAATTAAAAGATAACAAAGCCTAACATTTAGTTCAATATATTTATACAAAAGTAGTGAAAGAAAACTTTATTCTGACCAGTAATGTGGCTTTCTAAATGTGAGTCAAAGAAATATTTTCCTTATTAAAATAGGTTTAAATAACATCAGCAATGTTGTATTGACCATGCTCAAAGTCCCACAGAAGTAAAGTAAAGATGTGTATATATACATATACACATGGGTGTATGTATACATACACATGTGCAATAACTGACTAACAGGTGTGTATGTATCCCAGACTAATGGTATTTTTTAATTTTGACAGAAATAGGGAGATAAAGTGTTCTTTTGGTGTGATTTTAGCAGACTTCCAAGCTGTGACGGGCCAATCTAGCCAGGTATGGAATCAGCAGTTATCATTTTCTTATCATCCTGTTAAAATTTCTAAAGAAAAGTTCTAATAGATAATTCCATCCTCCAGTATACATAAGAAACCACCTTATCAATAAAAGACACTGAGTAATGTTTATGGAATGAATAATAAATGAAATTACTTGATTATTCCATGTTCAGTGTTTTTTGAACTAGTTTCAAAAGATTTAAGAAGTTCTCCCATTAGAATATTTCTTCAAACTGTCAAAATAATGGGAAAGCAAAAACAAAAACAAAAGCAAAATGCATCTGTATTAGTGGTAACAGAACATGAGGTGAGAGTTTAGAATGAGATGAGACTGATGCATGTGATTAGCATTCAAGCTGTAAAGTTGTACAGGGTAAGTCTCAAACTAGATTGAAGAAAACTAACTGGCAGCTCTGAAAGAAAACATTGTGTACTCTCTAATCTCACCTCAGACACAGGCAATGTTATACCTTCTCTGTAAGCTAAATTTACTCATCCTTATTTCATTCAACAAAGTTTTTCTGGTTATACAACTGGCATTCATTTGCTTTTTTGGTGTAGACTGATGGTTTGTTTGTAAGTAATCTTGAGGAGGGACTATCCTCACAAAGATTTCTTCATTCTTCAGAAAACTTTCATCTGCTTTGTAAAATATTTTACACTTTAAAAAGAGAGTCATACAACTTAAACAACATATTATATTTTATATGTTTATCTATTTGTGTATATATGTATATTTATATATCATCTATCTTTCATAAAAGTCATTTATAAGTTGAGTGATCAAAATGTTCCTATTCCTTATTTTTCTACCTTTCTAAAATTTTCACAAAATCTTCTTTGAGCATGAATTTAATGCAACACTTTTTCCCTCTTTAATTCACTATAAATAGCCAAATTTAAACTTTTAGGAAAAAAGGAGGGCTTTGTAGCTTATAAGTTCTGAATTACATACATTCATAAAATGGACTAAAGAGTACCTTGTGACATCTTCATTAGGTCAAAGGAGAGAATGGATAACCTTTAGGTCACCAAAGATAGTAAAACTGAATTAATATTTTATAAAATATTAATGTTAAAATTATCATTAAATTTTGAACTAGTTATCTTCCTCTGGATAAAATTAACTGAAACAAAGGAAACAGACATTACATCCTCCAAATTCACCATTTTAAAGTTTTCCTGAATGTACTCAGATGTATGAAGTTATGTACTCAATGTAGACAACTGTCCAAATCAACATACTCACTTTTACCTCATAAGCAGTGAAATTTAAAAATCTACTAGAGGGTTGTATCTGACCTGTGAATATTCCTTTTATGGTAATAAATTATGAAGAAGAAATTTTCATAACAAATATAAAGGACAAAAGCTAATTGCTAACTATACAAGTATATACAGTTTAGTCAGAATTAAATGAAAAAAATTGGTTTATATAAAAAATTGTAATAATGCACTATTATTCTTCTATAATTATACTACATACACGACCACACTTAACATCCAGTACCACAAGTTCCAGCCAAAAGAAGTAATGACTACATAACAGAAATTAAGAGTACAGTAAAATATCAGCATGATTAGAAATAGAATTGAAGCAGAATGTGCATTTTAGATAACAGTAGAGATGAAATATAATCTTAAACTAATTGAAATCTATATTTGTTCCAAGCACATGGTGACTGAAGAGAGAATGTGTCTATGTTAGACCTGCTTAAAAAAATCCTCTAGTGCCCACACGTCAGCCATTCCCTTTTCTCCTTTCATCAAAATTCAGTTATGAGTGAGAAGCAAGATATAGTATCTTCAGGACTCAGCTGATTTATACATTTCCCCCATACTTGATCCAGACTAAAATAGATCATTTTGATTGCTTCTTAGAAGAACAGGCTCATGGAAAACAAACTGTCCCTGAGAAATCATTAGGACAGAAAATTAGGGCAGATAGATTGGAGTGCCTCACCAGAAAGCTGTAGTACTTAAGAGTTTCAATTTTCTCCAGTGGTATAGGGAACAATTTTAAATTTCAGAGCACTCCAAAACTAACCCAAGTTCTTTGACATTTCTTAGACCCTCCCCAGACCCTGATAGATAGGATACAATTCAGATCTGCATCTAGGACTGGCTCACCCAGTGCAATGAGCTCAGCATATTTTTTTATTACAATTGACTTTATGTTCATCCTTGAGAAATTGAGACTACAAGAGAGACTGGATGAGAGAACTTATGGGCAGCAGAACAGCTTCTTATTCTCTTCCTGACAGTGATTTTGATACATTGGGATCATTGAAGCCATACAAAGCACTTATACCTAGAGTCATTTATCTCTGGGAGATGTCATCCAGTTACATTTGATTCTACCTATACAATGTCTTTAGAGTTGCTTGATTCCTTAAGTGATACTCCAGGAAGTATTTGTTTTTGTGTTGATGCTACTAACAACTTATATTCATTACCTGCTTACTGTGGACCAGCACTACTGTAAGAATGTATATCATTAATGAATATTTAATCCTCAAAAAATAGCGTGTAGTCCCACTACACTCACCTTACAGATCTGAGTTTTAGACAATGAGATATTAGATAACTAGAAGTTAGGTAACTAGAATAACTTCCCCAATATGAATCCATGTTATGATTTCCTGCTAATAAATAGAAGAGTGTTGATTTGAGCCCACATGAAGCTGCATGAATACTAAAGCCCATGTCATTAACTGCACTCCTGCTTCAAATGTGACTATATGTGTGAGTTATAATGACTCTGCAAACAACATTGGTTCTGAAACATTCTGAAAATCTTGGTTTGAGTTATAGAGTACTATATAGCACTAGAATCTTCTAAAATAGCTCGGTTTGAAGACTTTCCTCTTTCTTGGACTGTCCTTATTTTGTTGTTTTATATATAACATGGATTTTTCTAGTTTTGTTTGAATACTTTTACTATTTGCTTAGGTTGTTACTAATCATTTCTTCATTGATAAATTTCCAGAGAGACTAGGTCAATCTGTCATCTCTCATCTTAGAAGGTGAATTGGTAATGTTATAAAATATATTTTAGCTTTTATAGACTCTGCTTTTATATATCATTCATATAGTCTTTATTAATGTGACTGGACCATTTCATTTCATCTTGTGATGGCCCTGTAAAATAAGATGTATCATTATCGTACAGGTGAAAAAACATACACTGGAAAATTAAGATAATTTACCTGGGGTGACCCATAGCTGATCACAAGAGTTTAGTTAATATATGATCAAAGAGATGAAGGGAGTAATGAAATAAGCCAAGGAAAAATATGAGGATTATATGGGTATAGCTCAGTGGTGGAGTGTGTGCATAGCATGCTTGTGGCATTGGTTTTAATCCCCAACACCACCAAACAAACAAATACAGTGCTGGGCTTTTACGAAGGGAAGATCAAGAAAGTCAAGTTAAGAGTACATAGGGCATGATCTAGGAATAGCAGGAGACTTATGGGACAGTGTTTGATGAGCAAAACAAGTAAGTGTGATGAGATGAATTCAGAGAAGCAGTAGTAAGCCTTATACTGTAGAGCAGTAGCAATTGGAAGAAGTTTTTCCAACTAAATAATATGGGATGCCATTGGTGGCTTAGAACAGAAGAGTGATGTGGTCTTCTTTGACTTTTTAAAGGATCATCCTGACTGACTGTACACTCAATCCAGCGTGGAGATTAAAAAAAACCCACAAACATAAAAAAAACAAAAAAGGGAGCCAGAAGGATCCAAGGTTTTTGCTTCAGCAATAATAAAATGGTCTCCATTTATAGAGTTGGGGACCCTTACATTAGTAGAAGCATGTTGAAGGGAAGATCAGGAGTTTGGGTTTGAGTGTAAGTTTGTGATATTTATCATTCATTAAGGTGCTTAAATCAGGCAAATAGGATATAAGAGTCTGGAGTATAGGCAGATATAAAGGGGAAATCAATTTCTCAGTCACCAGCATATAGATGGTACTTAAAACCTATGACACTGGACGAGATCTCCAAAGAAGTCAGAATCAATAAGAAATATCCCAAGACTGAGCAGTAGGACTTTTAAATAATTATAAACCAGAGAAATGCACATAAACCAATAAAATCAGGATAAACCAGGAGAAGTAGTTAGTGATTTAGGATGAAAACAAGAAGAAAATGGTGTCTTAGAGTTCAGGAAGAAAGAATTCAGTGAGAGGACCTTGAGAAGCCATGATTGATGTTGCTAATAAGTCCACTAAGATGAGAGCTGAGAACTCACCATTAGTTTTGGAAACAAAGAACAACTTGATAACATGGAGACATTTTGGTAAGGTGGCAGAGGCAATTTCTAATTAGTATGGATTGTCAAGAGAGAACAAGAAGGAGCAAATTAGAGATTGATATGGACCTTTGAATCTCAACCAAAGTTTCTTTCTGGCTTCAGACAGCATCCTTTTTTTTTTTTTTTTGTAACTAACTGCCTCTTTCTGGTATGTGATGAGGTAAAGTCCTATAGAGTTTCAAGGGTACTCATTTTATGGGTAAAATTTTGAACTATGATATAGAGATATTTACATTCACATAGAATGGTTAGAATTTTTCTAAACAGTTTTCTTTTTTTTGGTACTGGGGATTGAATTTAGGGGTGTTCTACCTATGAGCTATCACCCCTAGTCCTGTTATTTTTTAGTTTGAAACAGGGTCTCGCTAAGTTGCTGAGGGTCTCACTAAGCTGTTGAAGCTGGCCTTGAATTTGTTAGTCCTTCTGTCTCATCCTCCCAAATTCTAGGATTACAAGCACAAGCCAACACACCCTTGTTATAAACAGTTTTTTTTTAACATGCTATATACAGAGGGTCTCTACATATTGGATAATAACCAGTAGAATAATAGTCTTGTAATATTACAAGTTTATGTCCTAGAAGTCAATATCATTCTAAATGAAAAGCTATTTCAACTCTTTTAATATTGGGACTCAGCTAAGAGATAAATTAATTAAACTGATGTTTTCATATCCTAAGATTAACATATGCTATATTTTCTCTTAAACTTTTACTTAATTTTGTTTGTTCAAATAGCTATTAGTGAAAAGAAAACCCTCAAAGTGTATTCTTTAAATTACATTTTTTATTTTTTTGGAATCGGATTACACACAAGCACTATTGAACAGCAAGGACAGCAGCACAGCTTGGCTGCAGATGCCTCACAGACAGTTCCGAGGCACCTCTGAACTAATGTGTTTAGAGAATAATATTCATACATGTCACATTTCTGAAAGTATGAAAGTCATCTTTATTTAAGAAAAGTAAGGGATAAATATTTCCAGTGTGAGGATTCTTTTATATGAAAAAAGATCACTGTGCTTTATTTCCCTGTCTACAGATAAATCATGTGTGGATAAATTGTGGATCGCATTTATCTTTTGAAACTTACTACTTAAGGATGCAAGAAAAATCAATGTGACATTTTAATATACTTTGAAGTTCTTTCACAGCCCAACACTTCGCAACTCTTATCTTTCTTTTGCATCGTCTGCTTTTTAAATTCCATTTTTTCTGTAAATAGCGTTTTTGTTTAAAGCCATTTTCCCTTTACTCTTGCTTTACTTCTCCCCACCCCCCTTGTGTTTTTCTCTGTCACTATTGCTCTTCGTGAGGACCGAATATTTTCTGTCAAAGGTAACAAAACACCATTATATTAAATCCCTGGCCTTTGAAAAGAGTGCTAATAACTTTGATCACTGTATTTGTATAATTAAGGTTCAGGCCTCTACTTTAAAGGAGTTCATCTCTCTCTTTGCATCTAGGAGGGATGATGCATTTACGAAGATGAGCACTCGGTTGGAAAGTCCCTGGTCTCCTTTGGTGTCGCATCTATCTATGTCCCCAGACTGCTCATCCAATGTTCCAATGACAATGATTAGCAGGACCCCCTACGAGCCGCAGATGGAATGAGGCAGAGCGATAAGGCACGCTGCCTTTCAGATCCACATAGAGAGAGGCCTTCTTCACAGGATGCCCAAGAGGAAGCCGTTTAAACAAGCGTGCACAAAATATTGGGGTAATTACCAAGCACCAGGAGGGGGTCTCAGAATTGAGAATACATTCAAAAATTCATTCAGCAGATTAATTGATGCTTTCCCTGCAGCTTGGCTTTGGAAATAATTCCCATGGAAATTCACAGCTGAGAGTGGGTAAGTGTATTATAAAAAGATATTTTTATTACAGCACACATATTTACTAATGCTTAAACCTCATTTATTTCTGCCAGAGAAGCTCTGCTTCTTTTCATGGCTCAACTTTGTGATTTTTTTCTCCCTAAAATAAGACTCTGGAACCTCCAAAGACCAGAAAACATTAATGTGTACAGACATATTATAAGAAGCTTTTAAACTACCCTGACTGTTGGAAATATCTGGGCAAGCTTTTGTGACTTCAATTATTTTCTGGCATTATAGCCTCGCTTGCCATTCTGATGTCGGATTCAATTCATCTAGAGCAAAATCTGTTGCGGGTGTATCTGAGCAGGAAGTGCCCTAAAGGAGGAGGCCTGGCATCCCTCAGTCCCACCAGGCTACTGGAGTGGAACATCAGTGATATGACAGATTTGTTTCTGGGGAAAAGCAAATCGACCTTTGCTCTTTCTTTTCTAACCAGCTGGCAATAAAGGACCTTGACAGCAAAGATATAGAGATAGCCACTTATCAAATATACCAGTTTAGAAAAGGTGTCAAAAAGCAGAAACAAATGTGTTTGTGGTTTGCACATGTGTGTGCCACAATGTTTATGTAACTCAGATTCAGCCTTAAAAAAAGGGCACATTTGACTTTTGGAAATATTGATCTATCACTTTGAAAAATAAGAAAGAAAACTGTTAAGCGTGTGTTGCTGAATTATTTTCATTTGCACTCCTGGGAATATCTGTTTATTATGTCCAGGTTAATTGGAAATTGGCTTGGAGTAAATTAATGTAAGTATCCTCACCGCAGACGTCTGCTCATGCACATAATGACTCTAGGACCACATGGAATTTGAGAGTGAGGGTATCCATTCCTGTGAAATGGGGTGAACAGGAGAGAGGGTTCGCCTCTCCTGTGAGGGAGGCATATGCTGTTCCCTTCACCTTGAATGCACTTCCCTCCGTGTGCACCTGGCACACCATGCTCATTCAGATAAGACCACCTTGTGACTTCCCTTCCTTTACAAAAACATAATGAAATGTATAGTTCACAATCATAATAGTGCAAAGATACACGTCTTAATGTTATATTTTAAAATATTTTACCTGATCTACAATGTTAGTTTTTCTTCTGATTTAAAAGAAATTAAAATATTTTAGGCCACAAAATGTATTGTGGGCAGGAGGCATTGTACCAATTGCACTTAAAGGATTAGTCACCCTTGCATGCAAGTAAGTGTCCAAGGAAAATGAAAAATGTTGACAGTTCTGTGTAAACTTCATGATTTTTTGTGTATGTGGTACTAGGGATTAGACATAGGGGTACGCTACCATTGAGATACATCTTCAACCCTTTTTATATTTTATTTTGAGACAAGGTCTCACTAAGTTGCCCAGGCTGGCATTAAACTTGAGATCCTCCTGCCTCAGTCTCCTAAGTAGCTGAGATTACAGGCACGTGTAGATTTCTTATGGCAGATCCCGTTAAGGTCCCACCAAACCATTTCCTTCCTCTCCTGGCTACATGGATTTTCTTCAGGGTTCGGGCACCAAAGGCCTAAGCAGTAGATACCTCCCTGATCTAAAGGAACAGGCCATGACTCGTCCAGTGACATGGAAGTTCGGCTCCCTTTTGTCCATGAGGCATTTTAGGTGTGGGTTATCTTCAAAACATGAAGAGAGACATGAATTAGGGACCAATATAAGGTGCCTGAGTATGTGATAGCATCACTAAGTCAAGAGTTAACCTGGGATTATTCAAGTCATGTGATGAAAGTCCTCCTCAATGTTTATGACACCTTTAATTCAGTATTGTGTTACTGGCAACTTGACTGAATACTGAATACACATTTTATTCCTACTCACTAGGAAATGCAAGCATGTTTCTTCATTAGCCTTTTGTTTGCATTACACATTCGGTCATCATAGTCTTCACTCTACTGTCTGGCCAATGTTTAACGTGACAATGTCGCCACTAGATGGCAAATTCTGCTTCCTTGTTTTGGGGATTATCTTGGACAAATATTTGTTCAATTAGTGAGGTTGAGATTATTACTCTGTGTTTTTCTAACTATGCTCCTTTTTCTCTTAATTAAAAATTGAGAAAGTATTATTTTGGTCTCTCTCTACCTCTGTTATTCAATTGATAGCAGGTTTGGGGTTGTTATCCAGAACCCAAAAAGCTTCTTTACCAACTCCTTGTATATCTAGAGCTCTGTTTCTTATATTCTTTCCTGACTAAAGACCAGTGTCCTTAACAAAAGCTGTGAAGGATTACACTTGGTAATTGTGATTCTCTATACTATCAATTTTAATCCTGTAGCATATACCCAGTACTCAGAACCTTACTCAATAGGAGCCTGGACTATAGGAGACAATGTATAAACAAATTTTGGTAAAATTAGTTATAAATCTGTTATTATCATACTCCCCACCCCAAATAGATCTATTCAAGTATTGTTTCCCATTTCCAAAATGACAAATCTCCATACCTTTTCTGTTGTCTGTCTCTAACCTCAGACTAATTTTTTATAAGCTCTGAGTAGAACAACACTACTCTGAAATGTTAAAACCTATGTGCCCATATTTTCCTACTATACATATGGTTTGCTTTGTTTTTAAATAGGTTTTGCTCTGGAAGTTTGCTGAGATTGGATTGCCTCTGCTAGTGTTGGTTTGGAAAAAAATAAATGTTGCTTTTCTATCTGTTCTAGAAGGGGCTAAATCTAGTTAAGCGATATAGGTTAGCTTGTGAGGTGGAACAGATAAAGTAAGGACCTCGCATTTCTCTCACTCTATTCTGTCTGTTTTCCTAAGGAAAGCATGGCATGGTTCACAGAAAGTTAGCTATACTAGGCTATGCAAATCTGCAGGGAATATACCAAAACACTCCTTATTTATAAAACCTTCTAACCCTAAAATACTATTGGATTTGTACCAGATTGGCTCAACTGCAGGCATTCTCCAGAACATGTTTTGCTTTACTCATGTGTGTTCTTCTTAGCCAACCCCAGAAGCAGCATGCTTCCTGGCTCTTATTGATGGGGACTGGAATGTCAGTTCTTCCCCTCGCCTCTGTTGCTCTGGAGATAATCTTTGAAAATCCTCTTTGTATAATGACTTACTCAAAAACACAACTCAAATTTAGATGGCCTAACCCAGAAAATTCTCTTTAATTCACTTACTATCAATATGCCTCAGTAGCAAATAGATAAGCTTGGTTTGCCAGCCAAAAAGCAGGGAGATTGCCTGCTTTAAAAGCTGTGGCTTCTTTTGGAGCAAGTCTAGAAGCAAAGTGAACAGCTGCTCAGATCTACTTATATATTGTGGTCAATAGGTGCATGTTTTGCCTATGATAGACAGCCTGGAGAGTCTGAAGACTGATGGGGTTGGAGATTAAGATAGAGAATGTCATATTCTTGTTAGTTGTTGGGATTTTAACATAAATGTCTATCTCAAAGTTTATTTGCATAGATAATCACTGAAAAAATGATAATTGCAGCCAAAATTTGTGTTCTACTAAGGAATCCCTGCTAATTTACAATTCTGAAACAGTGTGCTATATTTAGCTTTGCTCAATAGTAGACTAACTTTTGACTATCCAAAAATGACAGTTGTGATTTGTTCTGAAACCACAGTAAAATTGTACTCCTTATGGTGATACTGATATTTGATGTATTCTTTTGTTTCACATTCGCATTTTTAAAAAGTTATCTTGAAAAATAAGACTTAGTGGAGTTCAATAACATTCTGACTCATCCAGTTACCTTTGCTTTTTTTCTGTCAGAATATCAATACCTGAGAAAACACTAACAGAAATGAATATTGGCAGGTCCTAATTTGTTTAATGCATGGAATGAACACAGGCACACGCAGTGGAATAAAACAGTAACAACACAGATGTAATTGTGTAGATAAAATTTCTAAATCCTTCTATAAACATTTTAGGTATTTATTATATGATTCAAATATTTTTGATGTTGTTAACTAAAGAAGTAGAAATATCTCAAAATATTAAAAAGAGATTAAAGATATGAAAGAAAAACTCATCTACAAAAAATCAGAAAATATTTTAAATTTGACATATGCATATTAGAAATATAAGAATATATCAGAAAGCACTTCTAGATTTGTTGATTAAATAATATTTAAAATTTTATTAAAATATCATGGATTCAAAATAATTCAATATCAACAGAAGCGATGCCAAGTGCTTCAAAAATACTAAAAGGGAGGTTGAGTCTAAGCTAACTGTCCAATCATTAGGCAAAATTTAGGTCATTTTTTTTTTGAGACTTGCTTAGTTACCCAGGCAAGTATGGTGTGGACTTTCTGAATATTTTAATAATGCTTACAAGGTGTTTTCATGCCATAGCCTCTGATTCCTACACATACTGGCTTAAAACATCTGCCTGGGGAAAGCAACCAGGCAGGGCAGAGTGGACCCACACTTGCCTCTGTTATCTTCAGGGATTAGCTTCCCTCTGCTCAGGATTCAGTTTCTTAGCAATTTGATTTAAATCTCAAATTTCTTCAATTCAGGCACATATAATCTTTTCCCTTTTTTGTTCTAAGTGTTCCAAAGATGTTAATTCATAAACAGCCAATTTAGTTTTTGAAGACCTCCTCTTTTTTCTCTTTTTGGAGCATTTCAACTAATAAGAATTTATGTATTTAGTGATTCAATTGTAATTCTTTATCCATTTTTCTTCTTGAGAGGCTCTGCCTATAGAGGCTACTTTGCTGATGATTTTCATACCATTGAATATAGTCCAAGTGCTGTGATGTGCACATTGTTTACCCCTCCAACAATTCACATTGATTTTTAGTAAGACTATAAGAAAGTGGAAATTGAATCCAAGTACTGTGTTGAGAGGTGGGACCTTTGGGAGGTGAGTAGGATTTAAAAAGGTTATCAGAATGGGGCCCCTATGATTGAGTACAGGTGGCTCAATCATAGGGATCTTTGCTTATTCTCATGATCCCCATTATTTGTTGTCTCCAGAGCCTGACTTATTGGATTGTGAGTGCTGCCTGAACAGAGGGCAAGTTTGTCCACCTCATCCATTCAGACTCACATGCTAACCTCCTCTAGAAATGCCTTCACAGACACACTCCAAATACTGGTTCACCATGTTCCTAGGTATTCCTTGATTCAATCAAGCTAACATCTAAAATTAATAAGCACAGTGTGTGCCAGGTATTTATTTTAGAAAGGAAAGTTAAAAGTATCTGTTCATGCATCAATTCTTTATGTTCAAATTTAGGATTTAGAGAAACCATTCTCTTTATCATTTGTCAAACTCAGAGAATGCATTAATAAGTTCTAGTCAAGAATTTATCCCATGAACTCCCTGTCTCATTTTCATTGCCAAGTTCCACAAAGCAGAAAATAGAAATTTAATCTTTCTTTTCTTTTTTTATGGAGAGAATCCCTTCCAGTATTAAGTAGTTCTTAGAGACATGGGTTTTCTTGAAATGTGTTGCTATTGGCACATTTGCTTGTAAATCTTCACATACAAAATTCAGATTAAAAATAAAAAAATGAGGAAAGAAAATGGTCCTTATTGTCAAAATTTCATACCAGCATGTAATAGGTGAAAGTATATTTCTTTAAAATATAGAAAAATATTACAAAGACAAAGGTGGACAGTGTTAGAATCTAGTTGTACCCCATCTCCATCCAGACCAGCAGTATATGTCAGGCAACTTCAACCTAATTAGTTCTCTAATTCTCCCTTTTTTACCAAACAACAAATCTTTCAATTATAATGTGACTTCTCATATTATGGGAAAAACACACTGACTGGACGACATAGTCATCTGGTTATATTCTCCAGAGTTCTCATCTGAATTAACTCATTGGCTATTTTTCTTTAGAAATCTTATTTTTTTCTCATTGTTAACTTGCATATACCCAAAGAGATGGATATAATCTTGGTAAGTTGACAATGACAGTGTCTAAGCCTTCAAGATTGAAGGGCAAGATCTGGATCAAAGGGTATGCAGGCAATGTTATACTATTAGATTCCTCAGGATAGATCTATCTGGTCTCGCGTGAAAATCCCCCTCCATCCTGATAATTGAGAGCCTTTTTTTTTTCCTTTGGTTTTGGAGGTTGAACCCAGAGGTATTCTACCTCCAAGCTATCCCAGTACTATTTTATTTTTTATTTTGAAGCAAGTTCTCACTAAGTTACTGAGGGACCTCATTAAATTGCTGAGGCTGACTTCTAACCTGTGATCCTCCTGTCTCAGCCTTGCAAGAACTGGCATTACAGGCGTGCACCACCACACCTGGCTTTGAGAGCCTTTTATACTCGAAATTTGCACAAGGGTTTGCTGTTTATGTAAAACTAAATGCAGGGGTCAATTACTTTTTTCAACTACACAAATTTGTGAAATCAGAAAAGCTTCCCTTGTCACTGTATTGATTGTCCATTATCCATTCATTCTATTTTTCTCCCTGTCAATTCATTTGTTCCTCAATTTATAATATGCCTCAGTCTATTTATTCTTATCAAGTAAACTCATCTCTTATTGTACAATCTGAACTGTTTTAGTTTTCTACCAAATTTATTGGAGGAAAAATATTTTCCTTTGTAATATTTGTGTGCATACAGATGGCCATTCTATTCTCTAAGCAGAAGCACTAATTAATATTTTGAAGTATTCTGGTAGCCTGTGTATTTTCTTCATTTATTCCACATCAAAAGAGAAAAAATAGCATTCATTGACAATACTATTGGCAGATTTAATTCATTAAACTTCTGTACGCATATGCAAGTTAACTTTCATTCTTTCTTTCTAACAACTACTTCATCTACAATTTAAAGGTTAGGTACAGTTCAGAGTAGACACATAGACTACATATTTTAAACTTTAAACTAGGCTGCTTTTTCAATTCAGCTTTAACAACAATATAATTATATACTACTTAAATCTTCATTTTATTTCCATATCTATTTCCAAATTGGTTCAAAATATGAAATGATTATAATTGGGTAGTACTTCTCAAAACCCCCTATTTTTTATTCTTTATTTTGAAACAGGGTCTCACTAAGTTGTGGAGGGCCTCACTAAGTAGCTGAGGCTGGCTGCGAACCTGCGATCCTCCTGTCTCAGCCTTCCAAGTACTGGGATTACAAGTGTGTGACACCACACCTGGCTGAATATTTTTCTTTTAATATCAATTGGAAAAATATTTCTGAATCATAGGCTTTGATCTATTCACTTGATCTGTATCTAGGACATCCTGTGGAGATTCAGAAGTAACTTACATGGACTTGAGATGACCTTTACTAAAGCTTTCATTTATTAAACGCCTTTTTGGCTTTAGAAGCAAACACAAATGTATCTGCTCAATTATGCTCTAAAATAGTGATAGGCAGGATCAGTGAGATTATACTTCAGTTGCTCTTCTTTATATACTTTAAAATGTATTAAAATGTCCAGTGCCGTTTTGATAATAAATGATATGAATATTTATTTCCATTTAGAAAGAGCCACTCACAATAAAGTCCTGGAAAAGTTACTGCCATAACATGAATCTAAGATATAGTTTTGCTAAAATTGCATTAGAGTTTTTTGGTTTTTTTAATGCTTGCTTTTAGATGCAATTTGGGTTGTACATGTAGGTACAACTCTTTGATCTCTTTGATCTGACCTAATCAATTTTAAAAATACACAATGTAAAGCACTCTCAAAAAGTGTTGAATCAGATTCCTAAATGGTACCATAGAGATTTGATTAAAAGGTTTAAGTTCACTTTTGTGGAGAGCTTTAAAAAATAATAAGCTTCAATCACATTAGTTGGCAGTCTCTTTCTCATACTTTTACAGCAAATAAAATAAGCATGTTCTTTATTGCCTACAATATAAAAGGATATCTCCAACATCAAGTAATGATTTTGAATTCTTTAAATTTTAACATGATACAGTAAGTATCCTGTTAAGTCTGCAATTTAAATCTTTAATATGCCTTTAACATTTCCTCAACTATGAAACATGGAGAAGAACTTACAACAGTTAAATGAATATCTATTTATCTTTCTTTTTATAACTTCTAAATGTGCCAACCAGCACTGAAGAAAATGTGTAGAAAAATTTAAAGAAGTGTTTATCATAATCTCGAATCCTGGTCTGAAGCAGGTGTCACTTCTCTGTTTCTTCTTAGCTCATTTTCGAGGATTTCTTTTGAGGATCCATCATAGAATTCGAAGTGTTGTGTCCACTGGGATTTACACCACTTGTTCAATCTATTTATACCGAGTTAATTAAGTGATAATCCCAGAGTATCAGAGGATGTATGAAGTAATAAATGCCTGCTTCGCTCTCAGACATACTGAGACCACATGGTGAGGAGTCACAGAGTGGAAGCCCGTTTTATTACCTCATGTCATCTTCTTCTGCATGGGGAATATCGCCATTAAACAATCTGTTCTCTTATTTTCAGATTTTATGCCTTTCACTTGGCGAATATTCTTTTGACAACTGACATGATGGTTCTGAAGGAGATTCAAGCCAAAGGTATGCAAACATGAAATTTTAAAATTTAACTAAGGGATTGGCCCAGATTTAGCAATCTTGGCTCAATCCACTGCCAAAATAGATCAAACTGCAGCCTCATTTTCTAATTGATTTCCATGAGTGGATAAAGAAAAACCTCCAATATGCTTTTACTTTGAACTCCACATTGATCCTTCATGTGCTGGGAAACACGTTTACACAAACACACAGGGAAACACAAATTATTCATTTACTATTTCAATAGACCCAATTGCCTGCATAAATGCTCATTAACTTCATCTATTTTGTTGAGTAGAAAGAAGGAAGGAAGGTTCATTGATTTTTTATTAGCACTACAGAAAGCATAAGAGGGAAATATCTGAGTGTGTATACATTTTAGAAATTCCATGAGTAATTTTTAGTTAAAAACTAGATTTAAAACTGCAGACATTTTCAACCATTAAAAAAAAAAATAAGAAAGTCTAGTCAACCCAGAAAGCTCACTATTTCATTGTGAGTCTGTCTCCTGATAATATAATGAATTAGGATGAAGTCCTCCTAAAGGTAACCATACAGCCAGGCATACCTGTAATATGTGCATACCTGTAGTCCCAGCAGTTGGGAGGCTGAGAAAGAAGGATTACAGGTTTGAGGTCAGCCTCAGCAACTTAGTGAGCCCCTGTTTCAAAATTTTAAAATAAGGCTGGAAGTGTAGCTCAGAGGTAGAATGCCCCTGGATTCAATTCCCAGTACCCAAAGGACAAAAAAAGAAAAGAAAAGATGAAGAACTCCCTTTCACATCAATTTAAAATGTTTGTAAATGTTGATTTTAAAAAAGCAAAATAACTTAAATGATACAACAAGTTTGTAAATGTGCAATTGGGAAACTATTGAAATGCATAGTTCTGTGCTATGTCTTTCAAAAACATGAAACATTTAACCACATTAGCCATTAGGCAGTTGAAGTAGAATAGTTCTTAGAACATTTTGTCTTAAAATTATATCATTTAACATTTGGAATTCTGGAAAAGATTAGTATCATGGTTATGAAGGAGTAAAATACAGATTTTAAAGTTTCCCCTTTACTGAATTAATCATTGGCTTGAAAGAAGAGAAAAGTATTAAAAGAAAGCTCTCTGCATGTACAAAAATCCTAAAAAATCACCCAGTCAGGGAGTCTCCCAATGTAACTATGATTTTTGGGTTATTTGGTCTTAGATGATTATTTGTATCCATTTTGATTCAAATAAAATGGCCAGACACCTCAGGAGTAGCATTACATAAGAATCTTAGAAATATTTTGTAGCGGCAAAGGGAAATTTCCTCCCACCTTCTGATGGCTTGCTAGAATAAACTGACAAAGAAAAATTAAATAAGAGGAAAGGCATCTAAAATTATTACATGCAAGGAGACAATCACATACTGTAATTACCCACTAGCCCAACATGACTCAGAAACCAATGCACCTGTTTCTATAAAGAAGGGCAGAAATGAGAAACGTAGGCAATTTTGAGGGGAATAGTAAATGAATTTAGGAAATTCAATAGGCTTGGAGAATATAAATGACCTGGGACAGTCGGTTTTGTAAATGATTCTTTTGAATACTAAGATCTACAAAATAGAGGACACTGCTGTGTGCCAAAAGTCTGTCCATGTGTCTCCTGTCCTTCCTGCAGGAGATAAGAGTTCAGTCTTCTCTAGCTAATGAAGTTTCAGTAAGAAGACAGAAGCCAATGAGTTCCTCTTTTGGCAGATACAGTCAGGTAGGTAAGGAACCTCAAAGCAAGCCTCATCCTATGCTGGGAGGAGGAAAACAAGGGAAGGTCAATGGGACCCTGATGCCCAGGCAGGTCCTAAGACCTCTCAGCATGTCAAAACGCCAATCTTTGGGGGTACAGTTTTTTGTGAGCCCCAACAGTTTATTAAGCACCATGTATTAACATTGTATCCCTGTCTTAGTCTTACATTGTGAACTTCAAAAAAAAAGGTATTTTCTATCACAGTTAATATAATAGTACACTAAAATGTCACCCAATAAGTACCTATCTTGATTATAAGATAATGATTAAATGTTTCCCTGCACCAGGCAGTACTGGAGTAACAGTACTGTTACTACATTACAGATTTTAATGTCACATCACTAAATATATTTTATTTCTTGCATGATGAAATGCGACCTGATGCAGAAAATAATATTTGCAAGGTAAAACATTTATATTGAAGCTTATCGAGTATAGGTGTGCAGTAACTTTATTTCTAATATGTCTTTGGTAATCTCCTCTTACAATGTAAACTCAAGGAAAGCAGTTTTTGTTATTATTCTTTTGGTTCTGCTTTTGCTGTATCCCATGCATTCCAAGTATGCAGAACAGTTCCAGCTGCACAGCACACACCCAACTAATACTTACAGAATAACAACATTAAGGAGATTCATTTGCCTTTTTTGGTTTTCCGTGTTTAGACATTTTATAAAATATAATTAGAAGAAATTTTCTCAGAAAGGAAAATGATAAAAATGAAATTGATTCTTTGATTAATCAGAGTACTATAGCTGTGGATGTTGTATGAAATGTATGCATCCAAAAGTAATGAAAACAATTTTTATTGTCATTTCAATTAGGAAAATATAACTTACTTGTCTCATAAGTTATGACAATAGACAGAATGAAATACATTATCTTGTTATTATATAATGCTTTCATACACCATAACTAATTTGACTTGGTTTTCATCACATTTCCCAGAATGAGGCTGGAGATGAGGCTATACTTTAGTGTGAGAAAATAGGATCCTCATGTTTGAATGGCTCATCAATATTGTGTAGCACCTAGTAAATAAAGAAACATAGTTAGGATTGGGGACATCTGAATTTTATTTTAGTGTATTTACATATTAAAGAAACATGACCATTGAATTGTAAACAATCATTTTGATAAGTTAATGAAATCTCTCGTCCCTACCCCAAACAGAATCTATTAGCTCCAGCACTAGGTTTGGACATTTCTGAGTGATGACTTAACAGAAATGTTGAGCAAAATAATGAATACAATTTTTATTTCTTTTTTTTGGGCAGTACCGGGGATTGAACCCAGGGGCATTCTACCTCTGGACTACACCCCCAGCCCTATTTTCTATTCTTTATTTTGAAACAGGGTCTCACTAAGTTGTGGAGGGCCTCACTAAGTAGCTGAGGCTGGACGCGAACCCGGATCCTCTGGTCTCAGCCTCCCAAGTACTGGGATTACAAGCGTGCACCACCATGCCCGACTTTACAATTTTTACTTCTGAATTTCAAAATAGATTTTTGAAACATATGGCCCAAACTGTATCATGAGAAGTAATGGTCTGTGTTTCAAGTACTTTGTCCAGAAAAGATTAGATGATATAGAAAAAGAGATCAGAAGAAAAGGAGGATAATTAGGTGCTGGTATCTATATTTGACTACGTCATATATACACATAACATCTTTCTGTGTAAATAAAAAATAGCAGGTTTTCAGAGTCTGACCATGTTTGTATTTTCAAAAATACATGAGTAGGGCTTCTGATGCCACTCCAGGAAGCAGAGTAGAAGGAGCACGCCATCCACTTTTCCAATAACAAAAAGCTACATGTTAAAATTTGTATCATTATTTCAAGTTTGCTTGTAAGGAAACAAGAGCTTAGAGAACCTGTGTCATATGACAAATCACTTTATAAGATGTTTTCTCTTTAACACTTTACTCTTCTTATTCAGAAATGGCAATGAATTAGCAGTGGTAAAATATATAAACTTTATAGTTCCTATTGCTTTGAAATTCAAGAGTACCACATCTTATTTTGTACCACTGTAACCCATACTTTTAAAAGCCATCAAGAATTCATATTTGAATTTCAACTACCTTTATAAACCTAAAACTCGCTATAATTGGGCATTATTATTTTCATCACAAAAATCTTGATGATTTAAATTCAGAATCAATAAGGATTCCTGTGTGTTCACTTACCTAAAAACTTTCCATTCTTATGAGGGTAGTCATTTTTATCCCATACTTTTCCCTTTCTATCTCAAACCAAGAAAGCAACAGAATCTATGTGGGAATGTCATAAGAAAAAGGAATCAACAGTTCCTTTAACGTTCCTTTCTGAAAAATGCAACATTTGGATAGTTTTGATTATTTTTGTCTGTGGATGAACTTTCATATTTCTTCACATGTACTTTTTTTATTTTATGCTGAACATAGTGGATTCCATTTCGGAGTGTTTGGATTGTGTGTCTCTTGTTAAAGGGCATTATATTTTGTTTCGTCAGGTGTTTCAATTACTGGCCTATGCCTCAGCCCTCTCAGGTTTATCTCAGTTAAGGAGACTCCACTTCCGATTTGTACTTAACATTTAGAACATGCCACTTACCACATGGTGTGGTCCTTGCTCCTAAGCTATGGCATTTTCTGAAGTGTCAGTTGAGTGTTCCCAGGTTTTTTTCTTTTCCAGTCTGGCTGAGCTGAGACTCTTTCTCCCCAAAGGGAGTCACTTGATTCTTACCCAAGAACCATGATGATTCACAACTGAGATTACCAGAGCCATCTCTGCAGGGATCCCTCATCTTACATACCCAGAGCTGTAACTCTCAGCTGCTCTGGAAGTTGAGGAATCTGACATCTTCCTCTTTATCTCATCCATACCAGTACCCTTTTGCCTTCATATCTTGCAACACAGAAAGGTCTCCAGGCAGAAAGCTGGGACTACCTTGTGCATTTCACTTCTCTCCCCGATCATGGTAAGGTACTCCCCTGCTTTTTGTCCCAGGCCTGAAATGTTTTCTCTCATATATTTATTTTATCCTCATTTTATTTGTAGTCCTGAGAATCAACAGAGGCTCACAAATGCTAGGGAAGTGTTTTGCCACTAAGGTACATCCCCATCCATTTTTATCATCTTTTTTAATAGTTCTCATGAAGTGTTCAAGCCTGATATCATTTATTCCATCATGACTGGAAAGAGATCCCTCCATTGTAAAACATAACAAACACAAATTTGTCACATCTCCTTCTTTAATAATTACTTCACTGAATACCCACTGTACTTAGATTAAAACCATATTTTTTATCAAGGCCTATAAGTATCTGCATAATTTATCTCCTACTTCTCTAATATCATCCCATGAAAACCTTCCTTACTCTATTCAGTCATACTGATTTTTTTTAAACCTTGAAAACATTCAGATGGTCACTAAACTGTAGGGACAAAAAGGTAGCACCTTGACCTTATCCATGACACAAGTCATAGGTGACACTATAATATCAAAATACAGGTTAATGAGAGAATTGTATTTATTTAACAAAGTTTTGCATGGATAGTATTTCTTAGAAGTGAAGACCTAAAGTCCTAGGGAAAGCTGTATTTTTATGCTGTTTGATGACTAATGGGCAGCCATACAGAAATATGATTGGACAAATGGGGTGTGATCTATAATGGCAATAAGCTGCGAGGGGTGGAATCTAGTGAGGCCTATTTGTTCAAAATCTTCTCAGGCTCTCTCTGTAACATTTCCTCCTCCAGGTATTGGGTGAGACATTTGTCATATGAGGATCTTCAGAGTAGAATAGACAAGTTGACAAATTCAGAGTAACATTTCATATATTATGACTGCTTTGGGGAAAAAGAATTCTAGCGTCTGTGATTCACTTTTGGGGATATAGAGGCTCTGAAGACAAGAGGGTGGGAGAAGGTTATGTTACCAGGTGATGATCTTTCCTCAGTATAAATATTATAGGGCAGTAGCTCAATCTTCTCCTCTGCATGAAAAGAATTCAAGCAGAAAGCATGAATGGGGCGGGGGATATAAGAAGTTTATCCAGGAAGTGGGGCATGGAAATAAAAGAAGACTGTCATGGAGGGAGTTGCGTTCAGAGAAAGAGTTATGAGAGTCCGGAAAGGGCCACTTCCCTGGATTGAGAAATGGCATGGAACAAAGGGGAGAACAGAGAGAGGAGCTGAAGCATCAGTTTCCCAGAGTGGAAAAAGGCATGGAGTCTTCCACATGGTGAGTTTTGTTGGGCCTGGAAACCCTTCCCCTAGTGCATATGCATTTGGGAAGGCCACTATTCTTTTCATGCCTCACATTAGTCCTCTGTGTGGACCTCAGAGACTCTGCATTGTCTTTGCCCTATCCTTCAAGGAGGGAGTCTCCCTGCAGGGGGTTTAACCTTCTGATATCCCTGCAGTTTTCTTTTATTTTATGTTTTTATTTTTTATTTTGATTAATTTTTGGTGCATTGTAATCATACATCATGATGAAGTTCAGAGTGATAGAGACATACATGCACACAGCACTTGGTGAGTTTCCTCCCTCCCTGCTATTTTCCTAACCACAACTGTTTTCATTTAAAAGGGCCCATTTAACCTCTTCCTCAGGTGCTTCAAGTCCATTCTAATCCACCCACCTGCTTCTCTAACTACCTAACATTATATAGAACTTCTTGCTTGAGGAATTTCTAATATTCTTTAATTCAAAATAATTTGCATGTCAAGGAGCTATCCTTTTGGATATTGTGTTCTGGGCCCCAACATAACCATTTCAACACTTTCACAAAGGTGAATTCTCTCCACTTGAGGTGATTTTTCTTGATTTTTCCTAATAACTCTTCCTTTGATTTTCAGTTTAAATGTCACTTCTCTTAGCAGAACCACCTATATAACCCATACCTCTTTCTCTCATAATTCTGTTTCTTTTCCTTTGTAGCCCTTACTGCCATGTTATCAAAATATTTATGCGGGGTTTTATTAGTAGATAGCGTACAGCCAAAGTCTCAACAGAGCAAATGATGTAATACCCTGTCCTCATCTGAATCTGAATCCAAATGCAGGAGATCAGTGTTCCAGCTCAAGAACAGGTAGAGAGAGAGAGAAAGAGGATTCCAACTTACTCAGCCTTTTGGTTTTATGTAGATCTTCAATGGATTGGATAAAAACCACCCACACTGGAAAGGGCAATCTGTTTACTCAGTCTATAGATTCAAACATTAATCTCATCTAGAAACACCCTGACAGACACACCCAGAATAACATTTAGCTGAATATCTATGTATACATGGCCCAGATACTCATGTTATCTGGGTCATTCTCATTTCATAAACATTTTTACACTCAGAAAATGTTTGATAGCTGAATAAAATAATTTGAGATTTAAAGGATGAGTTAGTAGTATAAAATGTAATGAAAAATAATGTGGACCAATTAAATTTCCATGCAAAGGCATGGACATAGTACAAAGAGTTTAATGCTCTAAGGGAACAAAACGAGTCAGAGTGCCTGGAGCAGAGTGTTTTATGACGAATTCTGAGAGATTGTAAAGAGGCTAGGTGATGTAGGATCCTATAGGTTCTTATTATTCAATGTATTATTCTCAAACCATGAACATTGGCATTGCCTGGGATTTTATTAAAATGTATAGCTTCAGTTCTCACACCCTAAACAAACTTGAGAAGAATCTCCATTTTAGCTGGGTGTGGTGGTGAAAGACTGCAATCCCAGTACTTGGGAGGCTGAGACAGGAGGATTACAGGTTTGAGGACAGTACACAGTAACTTAGCAAGACCTATTTTCAAAATAAAAAGCAAATCAAGAATGCCACTCTTTCAATCCCCAGTACCACACATACACATACAAACACCACACACACACACACACACACACACACACACTCCATTTTAATTAGATTCCAGGATTCTAGTAGGAAACATATCCCAGATATTTAAATTTAGTAGGACGTGGGCATGGATATACTGGTGGTAATGACGAGTCAAGGTAAACTGCCATATTAATTGCCTTGCTCAAAACAATTAGTTAAGAGCCTTTTACTCAATTGAAGAGGGCCATAGGAAGGGCAAAGTTAGCAGGTGTGTGTGTGTGTGTGTGTGTGTGTGTGCACGTGTATGTGTTTGTGCTTGGTGGAGAATTAAGATTTTCAGTTTTGTCTTGCTATGTCTGATTTGACTAAGAGACATCTGAGTGGTGATGTCCAGTGTACAAGAGATGAAGACTTAGAACTCTAGAAAGATAAGTGGGTTGCATGAAAGGGGAAAGTATATAGAAAATAGAAACATGAAAATAAGTTAGAAGAACTTTAAATAGCTCAAGTAAATGGTAATGAGAATCTAAAATATTATGTTAAATGTAATAATTAAAAAATAAAAGTTTAAGAGATTGAACTATTGAACCTATAAAAGCAATTCCACATCGCAGAAAGGGCAAAAAGACTGAACAAAGATGACTCTGATATTTCCACCTTGCATAATTAGAATAAAGAAGTCCTTACAGAGATAGAGAGTGCAGGAAGAATTTTAAGTGCATACACCAAATGCTCTGGAAATAATGATTTTGAAGAGGTAACAGAATATTTATGTGAAGAAATGAGTTTGTGTCTGTATAAAAGGGGATGTCAGTATGTTAAATCAGGTAAATATTTGGAAACCATGCACATGTAGAAAATGGTTGAACTATGAGTGTAGAACTCTATTTTCAACTGGCTTTGTTGCATTTCACTATATTCAGTGTAATGAGTTCATAATGTCAATACCACACCTCAAAGCACTTACTGGCTACTGCTTAAATTTTACCCAACCCAGGATTCTATATTGAGAAAACAAACAAGCAAGCAAACAAATGAAGAAAAGAACAAATAGCCAGGGAAAGGAATGAGTTAAGATATGAGTTTGAGTGGTTAGATTTCTTTTTATTTTCTCTAAGTGAATAATCACTACAGTTTTCATGGAGAAAGGAATGATTTGATACAGTGGGACAAAACGAAGTTACATGAAAAAACGTAACAAAAACTAAATGGCATGGGCCTAGGACTCGTGAAGAAAACTGCCTGGAGATCAAGATCAGAGAGTACTGCAGAAAAGAAAGGATGATATTCATAAAGAAATACCAATTAAGCTGGGCGTGGTGGTGCACCCTTGTAATCCCAGTACTTGGGAGGCTGAGACCGGAGGATCTGGGTTCATGGCCAGCCTCAGCTACTTAGTGAGGCCCTCCACAACTTAGTGAGACCCTGTTTCAAAAATAAAGAATAAAAATAGGGCTGGGGATGTAGCTTGGAGGTAGAATGCCCTGGATTCAATCCTCAGTACCAAAAAAAAAAAAAAAAAAAAAAAAAAAAAAAAAAAAAAAAAAAGAAATACCAGTTAAAACATTGAAATATAGCCAGTTAAAATATTGAAATAGAGAGGAGCGGACAAGATGGCGTCAGAGTAAGGACACTGAGAGGAGCCTGTCTCTAAATTATCTCGGGTGCTCTGAACTGAACAGCCATACACATCCCACACGACTTTCATGGGTGATAGGAACTAAAGATGATAACATTTAAGAATACATAGAAGCCCACCGATTAACATCCAGGCTGAAAAGGGGTAAAAAAAAAAAAGGGGGCAACCAACCAGAGATGGGAGAACAATAACCCTGTCCCGGACCAGGTCACCAGACCAGCGGGAACCTTCAGAAGATCCTAAAAATCTTATAACCAGCAACCTGAGGCCTTTCTCTCAGACATCAGGATCGCCAACCACAAAATCAGACAATCCCAGGATAAAAGGACAGAGAAGAAAGACTGCCATCCACTTCCATCGCAATCCACTGGTCCTCCACACACTCTGCAGGAGAGGTGAGTGCTGAAGGCTCACAGAATAACTGAAAAGAGCCGCCCCCCCCAGAAAAAAAGAAAGGGTGGGGACACAAGCAGTCTGTGGCTGTAGCCACACAGGAAAATCTGAGGAATAGAGCTGGTCTGAAAGTTGCAGACCCATGCAGCCTTCTCTGGGGAGCATGGCGTCCCCGCCTGCGCATGGGACAGCCCCGGAGGGACTCGGCAGCAAGCAGAGGCAGGAAGCTAAAAACATCAGTGTTCCCCTCCTGCAACCCTGAAAGCCCGGGAGGGTCTCGCCCCAAACCGGAGGAGAGGGCTGGCTTTGCTAGCCAGCACCCAGGCGGAGGGAAAGAGGGACGCCAGCAGAAGAGAGCCGTGGCCTCCCTCCTCCCTCAGCACCCAGGCCAGCCGCAGAGTGTCTCGCCTAAACAGACAGACCCAGAGGAACTTGGGAAGTGGAGAACTCCAGAGTTGCCCGCCTGAGCCTAGGTGGAGAGGAAAGAGGGACACAGGCAGAGAAGAGGGTGAGCCTTTCCCCACCTGTGCCCAGGCCAGCCTGAGAGGGACTCGAGGCTCGGCCTAACCTGTGGAGAGTGCTGGTATCCCTCACTTGTGCCCAGGCAGAGAGAAAAAAAGGGACACAGGCAGTGAAGAGGGTGAGCCTTTCCCCACCTGTGCCCAGGCCAGCCTGAAAGGGGCACAGCCTAACGTGTGGAGAGGGCTGGTGTTCCCCACCTGTACTCAGGCAAAGAGAAAGAGGGACACAGGTAGCGAAGAGGGTGATCCTACCCCCATTTGCACCCAGGCCAGCCAGAGAGGGGCTTAGGACTTGGCCTAATATGCAGAGAGGGCTGGTGTCCCCAATCTGTGCCCAGGCAGAGAGAAAAAGAGACACAGGCAGCGAAGAGGGGATCCTCCCTTCACCTGCCCCCAGGCCAGCCTGAGAGGGACTTGGCCTAACGTGCAGAGTGCTCGTGTCCCCCACTATGCCCAGGCAGAGAGAAAGAGGGACACAGGCAGCGAAGAGGGTGAGCTTTCCCCTACCTGTGCCCAGGCCAGCCTAAGCGGGAAGAGACAGAGGGACTCAGGAAGCAGAGAGTGCCAGTGCTCTTCACCTGTTCGCAGGCCAAATAGGTGAATAACCAGAAAAGTGTGGCAGACACCAAAGACAAACTAATTACCACTGACAGATCAACAGCTCGCACACTGATGTTTAAAAACGCACAGGGTACAGACTGACCTACCCACATCTCTGAGTCCACCCCCTATTACAGAGGTGACAGACAGGTTCACGGACCTCAACACCTGGATCTCATCAACAACACCATTGCAGCAGACAAAAGGAACCCTAGAGTAACTGCAACCCAGTACCAACAATCTACTGGCAGAACAGCAGTGGAGTGATATGGGACACAGATATTGAAGAACGTATTAAAGGGTGATAAACACACAACAGAGAGCTAAGAATAACCATACAGTAGAGGCTAGCCACCTTTAAGGCACACCTAGAACTAAATATCTACATCCAGAATAGGTTACTATACAGGGAGAGTGATTAGACACAGGAAACCTACAGAGTGAGAGAGAGATACCAAAAGCAACAAAGATATAAACTTAAGAAACCTGAAATCATGGAAAGGAGGAACAAAGAAACAATGAGCCCCAACAACTCCACAATAATAGAACCCATCACCACAGAAATTCAGGGATTGCCAGAAGGACAATTTAGAACTTTAGTAGTAGAAATGATACAGGATTTCTGAAAAGAATTCAGAGAGAGCCTGAAAGAATGAAGAATCAAATAAGCAAAGAATCTGACACCCAAAATAGGAATCAAATAGAGGCTCTGAAGGAAGTGAAGGATGCAATAACTGAAATGAAGGCATCAATACAAACTATTAACAGTAGACTAGATCACATGGAAAACAGAATCTCACTCTTAGAAGACAACCACTCCAAAAGTGAGCTCATCGTACATAATAGAGAAAAAAACAATTCGACAGCATGAATTGGACATCGAAGAGATCTCGGCCAACTTGAAAAGAGCAAACCTAAGAATAATAGTGTGATAGTCTGGTTTGTCAACTTGACCCTCTTAAGATCATGTGACTTTGGTTGTATAACAGTTGTATAACAGCAGAACCTGAAGTCCTGCCCTAAATGTGGGTAGCAGGGTTCTGACAGGTGCAGGACTTAGATAAAAAGAAGGAGAAAGCCGCGTAGAGCTGAGCTGCAACTCTTCCTGAGGAAAATGCATCTGCTCTCGTTTGAGATCGTCAGTCTCCAACTTCGCTGTTTCCTTGGAGAACTTCTTGATCTTCTGCTCTCGTCTGAGATCATTGGCCTCCAGCTCTTCGAACTGAAACTTCACCATCGTTTCTCCGAAGTTTCCTTATCTTCACATCTTGGACTGTACTGAATTGGTGGTTGCTTCAATCCTGGGGCTCTGGCTCTTAGACCGCCCAACCAGCTGCTGATTCCTCTGACTTTTCACATACGGTCGAAATTCAGGACTACATTGTGAGCTAATCTAATAAATCCTTTTTTTTCCCTCTCCCTTCCTTTCTTCATTCTGTGAATTCTGTTGATCTGACCAATACAAATAGAATACAAGAGGGAATACAAGCTGAAACCAAAGGAATATACAATCTTTTCAGAGAGGTAATATAGGAAAATTTCCCAAATATAGAAAGGGAGGTTGACACCCAGGTACAAGAAACATATAGAACCCCTAATAGACAAGATCAGAGAAGAGGTTCACCACGTCACATAATAGTCAAATTGACTAATGTAGAGGTCAAGGAGAGAATTTTAAAGGCAACCAGAGAAAAAAACCAAGTAACATACAGAGGCAAACCAATAAGAATCATCCCCAACCTTCAAAACCACGTCATGAAAGCCAGGAGGACCTGTGGCGACATATTCCAAACTCTGAGAGAAAACAACTTCCAACCAAGATTTACCTACCCAGCAAAGATAGATAGTTGATGGGGAAATAAAAACCTTCTACGACAAACAGAAGCTGAAAGAATTTATGTCTGCCAAACCAGCATTAGAGAAAATACACAAAGAGATTAACTATAAAGAAGAGATAATAAATAAACGGCAGAACCAAAGAAACAATAACTACCATAAAACAGCCAACTAAGAAAAGGGGGGAAAACACTACCTCAAACAGAAGTCAAAACTCAAAATGTTAGGAATTAAGAATCATCTCTAAATAACCACGCTGAATATAAATGGACTCAATTCCCCAATCAAAAGACATAAGGTAGCAAAATGGATCAAAAATCTTAATCCATCTATATGCTGCTTACAAGAAACACACCTTACAAGTAAGGACACAAACTAAAAGTAAAAGACTGGAGCAAGGTAATCCACACTAGTGGAACACGAAGACAAGCAGGAGTAGCAACTATGATATCAGACAAATTAGACTTCAAACCTAAACTTATCAGAAGAGACAAAGAAGGTCACTTTTTACTAGTAAAAGGAACAATCCAGCAAGAGGATATAACGATAGTCAACATTTATGCCCCAAATATAGGTGTGACCACCTTCATAAAACAAATTCTTCGTGACTTTAAGTCACACATAGATCCTAATACAATAATATTGGGAGACTTCAACACTCCTCTCACACCACTCAATTGATCTTCAAGACAAAAGGTCAGCAAAGATGCCTCAGACCTACAGAACTCCATAGGTCAAATAGACCTACTAGACACATACAGAATATTCCACCCAACTGCAGGTGAATTCACATTTTTTAAGCTGCTCATGGAACCTTCTCTAAAATAGACCATATCCTACGCCACAAAGCAAGTACTAGCAAATTCAAGAAATGTGACATAATCCCCTGCATATTTTCAGACCATAATGGAATGAAACTAGAAATCAACTGTAAGAAGACACAGAGAAATCTCATAAACACATGAAGACTGAACACCACACTGCTGAATGAAAATGGGTCAAAGAGGAAATAAGGGAGGAAATAAAGAAATTCCTAGAAACAAACAAAAACAGGGAAACAACATATCAAAATCTCTGGGACACGTTGAAAGCAGTATTAAGAGGAAAATTCATAGCACTGAGTACTCACATAAATAGAACTGAAAATCACCAAATAAACAACCTAATGACAAACCTCAAAGCCCTTGAAAAGCAGGAACAATCTAACCCCAAAGTCAGTAGAAGACAGGAAATTATTAAAATTAGAGCAGAAATCAATGAAGTGGAGAATAAAAACACAATACAAAAAAATCAACAAAACCAAAAGCTGGTTTCTTGAAAAAATATACTAGATAAACCATTAGTCAACCTAACCAAAACAAAGAGAGAATCAACCCAAATTACCAAAATAAGAGATGAAAAAGGAGATATCACCACCGACAGAGGAAATACAGAGGATTATCGGAAACTACTTTGAAAAGATATACTCAAACAAAATGGAAAACCTAGAAGAAATTGACAAATTTTTAGACACATACAACCCTCCCAAATTGAATCAAGATATAGAAAAATTAAACCAACCAACAACAATCAAAGAGATTGAAGCAGCAATATAGAGCTTACCATCAAAGAAAAGCCCAGGTCCAGATGGTTTCCCAGGTGAATTCTATAAAACCTTTATAGAAGAGCTAATCCCAATATTCCTCAATTTATTCCATGAAATAGAAAGAAATGGGACTCTCCCAAATACATTCTATGAAGCCAATATCACATTAATACCAAAACCAAATAGAGACACCTCAAGGAAAGAAAGCTACAGGCCCATATCATTGATGAACTTAGATGTAAAACTTCTAAACAAAATACTAGCAACACGCATTCAAATCCACATCAAGAAAATTATACACCATGACCAAGTCGAGTTTATCCCAGGGATGCAAGGCTGGTTCAACATACGTAAAACAATCCATGTAATTCACCACATAAACAGAACCAAAGACAAAAATCACATGATCATTTTAATAGATACTGAAAAAGCATTTGACAAAATCCATCACCCATTCATGCTAAAAATACTGCAGGAATCAGAATAGAAGGAACATATCTCAACATTATAAAGGCAATATAAAATAGGCCCACAGCCAATATCAAACCAGAAACAAGACAAGGATGTCAACTATCACCACTCCTTTTCAACATAGTACTTGAAACTCTAGCCAGAACAATAAGGCAAGAGAAGGAAATAAAATTAGTACAAATAGGAAAAGAGGAGCTGAAACTATCTTTATTTGCAGATGACATGATATTATACTTAGAAGATCCAACAAACTCAACCAAAAGGCTTATAGAACTGATCAACAAATTCAGCAACATGTCTGGATACAAAATCAATCTTAAAAAATCAGAAGCTTTTCTGTATGCCAACCATAAATCCACTGAAAAAGAAATCCAGAAGACATTTCCACTCACGATATCCCCCAAAACAATAAAATACTTGGGAATAAACCTAACCAAGGAGGTAAAAGACCTCTACAAGGAAAACTATAAAACATTGAAAAGAGAAATTGAAGATCTCAGAAGATGGAAAAATCTCCCATGCTCTTGGGTAGGCAGAATAAATATCATCAAAATGGCCATTCTTCCAAAAGTACTCTACAGATTCAATGCAATACCCATTAAACTACCAAAGTCATTCTTCACTGACATAGAAAAATCTGTCTTTAAATCCATTTGGAACAACAAAAAACCCAGAATAGCCAAAGTAGTTCTCAACAACAAGAACCATGCAGGAGGCATCACAATACCTGACTTCAAACTATACTACAAAGCCATAGTAATAAAAACAGCATGGTATTGGCACAAAAGCAGACACATAGACCAATGGAACAGAATAGAAGACTCCAAAACAAATCCACATACCTACAGCCAATTGATTTTTGACAAAGAGGCTAAAAACATCCACTGGAAAAAAGATAGCCTCTTCAACAAATGGTGCTGGCAAAACTGGCTAAGCATATGCAGAAAAATAGAAATAAACCCCACCTTCTCACCTTGTACAAGAGTCAACTCAAAATGGACCAAATACCTAGAAATCAGGCCAGAGACTTTGCAGCTACATGAAGAGGGCATAGGTCCAACACTTCAACACATAGGCACAGGTAAAGACTTCCTCAACATGACTCCGAAGGCACAGGAAATTAAAATGAGGATCAATACATGGGATTGCATTAAACTGAAGAGCTTTTGTGCAGCAAAGGAAACTATCAAGATCCTCAACAGAGAGCCAACAGAATGGAAGAAGATTTTTGCCAGCTACTCCTCTGATAGAGGACTCATATCTAGAATATACAGAGAACTTAAAAAAAGCACCACTAAAAAAACCAAATAACCCAATCAAAAAATGGGCAAGTGAACTAAATAGACACTTCACAGAAGAAGAAATACAAATGGCCAATACATGTATGAAAAAATGTTCAACATCATTAGCAGTCAGAGAGATGCAAATCAAAACTACCCTGAGATATCACCTAACCCCAATAAGAATGGCAATCATTAAAAACACAAATAACAACAAATGCTG